>OX451345.1:27751496-27979223 GCA_949629155.1 Myopa testacea
GTCGGTGTCAGTCATTCATTAGAGGATTCGAGGTGCTGGCAATACTTTGTTATTGTTGTTGGTCGTCGTTTTGTAAAGTGCGTGAAGTTAAATACGAATTTAAGCGTGAAGTTAAATACGTATTTAACTTGTGCGATAAATTTAATAAAAAAAATCGCATGCTACTTTTTGTAATATATGCTTCAAGCTAAAATGTCTTTTTTTAAAAAAAATAATTAAAAATATTCAGATCCAATACCTTATTAAGTTATGCATATCATCGGAAAGGTATTTTCAATAGCTATCGAATGCAAAAGGTTTCATCCTGACAAAAGTAAAAACTTACCGCCAGTGACCACTTGAACATACCAGTACATGGTACCAAAAAGTCCGAATTTTCAAAAATATATTAAAGGTAATCGAAAACAGCAACTTAGTAAGTCCGGCATACCATCGGAAAGGTATTTCCAATAGCTATCCAATGCAAAAGGGTTCATCCTGACACAAGTAAAAACTGGCCGCCAGTGACCACTTGAACATACCAGTACTTGGTACCAAAAAGTCCGAATTTTCAAAAATATATTAAAGGTAATCGAAAACAGCAACTTAGTAAGTCCGGCATACCATCGGAAAGGTATTTCCAATAGCTATCCAATGCAAAA
The DNA here is from genome assembly GCA_949629155.1 of Myopa testacea. Lineage (NCBI taxonomy): Eukaryota > Metazoa > Arthropoda > Insecta > Diptera > Conopidae > Myopa > Myopa testacea. The sequence goes on from OX451345.1 coordinate 27,752,138, forward strand.
GGGTTCATCCTGACACAAGTAAAAACTGACCGCCAGTGACCACTTGAACATACCAGTACTTGGTACCAAAAAGTCCGAATTTTCAAAAATAAATTAAACGTAATCGAAAACAGCAACTTAGTAAGTCCGGCATACCGTCGGAAAGGTATTTTCAATAGCTATCGAATGCAAAAGGTTTCATCCTGACAAAAGTAAAAACTTACCGCCAGTGACCACTTGAACATACCAGTACATGGTACCAAAAAGTCCGAATTTTCAAAAATATATTAAAGGTAATCGAAAACAGCAACTTAGTAAGTCCGGCATACCATCGGAAAGGTATTTCCAATAGCTATCCAATGCAAAAGGGTTCATCCTGACACAAGTAAAAACTGGCCGCCAGTGACCACTTGAACATACCAGTACTTGGTACCAAAAAGTCCGAATTTTCAAAAATAAATTAAACGTAATCGAAAACAGCAACTTAGTAAGTCAGGCATACCATCGGAAAGGTATTTCCAATAGCTATCCAATGCAAAAGGTTTCATCCTGACACAAGTAAAAACTGACCGCCAGTGACCACTTGAACATACCAGTACTTGGTACCAAAAAGTCCGAATTTTCAAAAATATATTAAAGGTAATCGAAAACAGCAACTTAGTAAGTCCGGCATACCATCGGAAAGGTATTTCCAATAGCTATCCAATGCAAAAGGGCTCATCCTGACACAAGTAAAAACTGACCGCCAGTGACCACTTGAACATACCAGTACTTGGTACCAAAAAGTCCGAATTTTCAAAAATAAATTAAACGTAATCGAAAACAGCAACTTAGTAAGTCCGGCATACCGTCGGAAAGGCATTTTCAATGGCTATTTAATGCAAAAGGTTTCATCCTGACACAAGTAAAAACTGGCCGCCAGTGACCACTTGAACATACCAGTACTTGGTACCAAAAAGTCCGAATTTTCAAAAATAAATTAAACGTAATCGAAAACAGCAACTTAGTAAGTCCGGCATACCATCGGAAAGGTATTTCCAATAGCTATCCAATGCAAAAGGTTTCATCCTGACACAAGTAAAAACTGACCGCCAGTGACCACTTGAACATACCAGTACTTGGTACCAAAAAGTCCGAATTTTCTAAAATAAATTAAAGGTAATCGAAAACAGCAACTTAGTAAGTCAGGCATACCATCGGAAAGGTATTTCCAATAGCTATCCAATGCAAAAGGTTTCATCCTGACACAAGTAAAAACTGACCGCCAGTGACCACTTGAACATACCAGTACTTGGTACCAAAAAGTCCGAATTTTCAAAAATAAATTAAACGTAATCGAAAACAGCAACTTAGTAAGTCCGGCATACCATCGGAAAGGTATTTTCAATAACTATCTAATGCAAACTATCTAATCCTGACTTGTGTCAGGATGAAACCTTTTGCATTGGATAGCTATTGAAAATACATTTCCGATGGTATGCCGGACTTACTAAGTTGCTGTTTTCGATTACCTTTAATTTATTTTTGAAAATTCGGACTTTTTGGTACCAAGTACTGGTATGTTCAAGTGGTCACTGGCGGTCAGTTTTTACTTGTGTCAGGATGAAACCTTTTGCATTAGATAGTTATTGAAAATACCTTTCCGATGGTATGCCGGACTTACTAAGTTGCTGTTTTCGATTACCTTTAATTTATTTTTGAAAATTCGGACTTTTTGGTACCAAGTACTGGTATGTTCAAGTGGTCACTGGCGGTCAGTTTTTACTTGTGTCAGGATGAAACCTTTTGCATTAGATAGTTATTGAAAATACCTTTCCGATGGTATGCCGGACTTACTAAGTTGCTGTTTTCGATTACCTTTAATTTATTTTTGAAAATTCGGACTTTTTGGTACCAAGTACTGGTATGTTCAAGTGGTCACTGGCGGTCAGTTTTTACTTGTGTCAGGATGAAACCTTTTGCATTAGATAGTTATTGAAAATACCTTTCCGATGGTATGCCGGACTTACTAAGTTGCTGTTTTCGATTACCTTTAATTTATTTTTGAAAATTCGGACTTTTTGGTACCAAGTACTGGTATGTTCAAGTGGTCACTGGCGGTCAGTTTTTACTTGTGTCAGGATGAAACCTTTTGCATTAGATAGTTATTGAAAATACCTTTCCGATGGTATGCCGGACTTACTAAGTTGCTGTTTTCGATTACCTTTAATTTATTTTTGAAAATTCGGACTTTTTGGTACCAAGTAATTGTTGCTCATATGTTCAAGTGGTCACTGGCGGTCAGTTTTTACTTGTGTCAGGATGAAACCTTTTGCATTAGATAGTTATTGAAAATACCTTTCCGATGGTATGCCGGACTTACTAAGTTGCTGTTTTCGATTACCTTTAATTTATTTTTGAAAATTCGGACTTTTTGGTACCAAGTACTGGTATGTTCAAGTGGTCACTGGCGGTCAGTTTTTACTTGTGTCAGGATGAAACCTTTTGCGTTCGATAGCTATTGAAAATACCTTTCCGATGGTATGCCGGACTTACTAAGTTGCTGTTTTCGATTACCTTTAATTTATTTTTGAAAATTCGGACTTTTTGGTACCAAGTACTGGTATGTTCAAGTGGTCACTGGCGGTCAGTTTTTACTTGTGTCAGGATGAAACCTTTTGCATTGGATAGCTATTGAAAATACCTTTCCGATGGTATGCCGGACTTACTAAGTTGCTGTTTTCGATTACCTTTAATTTATTTTTGAAAATTCGGACTTTTTGGTACCAAGTACTGGTATGTTCAAGTGGTCACTGGCGGTCAGTTTTTACTTGTGTCAGGATGAAACCTTTTGCATTAGATAGTTATTGAAAATACCTTTCCGATGGTATGCCGGACTTACTAAGTTGCTGTTTTCGATTACCTTTAATTTATTTTTGAAAATTCGGACTTTTTGGTACCAAGTACTGGTATGTTCAAGTGGTCACTGGCGGTCAGTTTTTACTTGCGTCAGGATGAAACCTTTTGCATTAGATAGTTATTGAAAATACCTTTCCGATGGTATGCCGGACTTACTAAGTTGCTGTTTTCGATTACCTTTAATTTATTTTTGAAAATTCGGACTTTTTGGTACCAAGTACTGGTATGTTCAAGTGGTCACTGGCGGTCAGTTTTTACTTGTGTCAGGATGAAACCTTTTGCATTAAATAGTTATTGAAAATACCTTTCCGATGGTATGCCGGACTTACTAAGTTGCTGTTTTCGATTACCTTTAATTTATTTTTGAAAATTCGGACTTTTTGGTACCAAGTACTGGTATGTTCAAGTGGTCACTGGCGGTCAGTTTTTACTTGTGTCAGGATGAAACCTTTTGCATTAGATAGTTATTGAAAATACCTTTCCGATGGTATGCCGGACTTACTAAGTTGCTGTTTTCGATTACCTTTAATTTATTTTTGAAAATTCGGACTTTTTGGTACCAAGTACTGGTATGTTCAAGTGGTCACTGGCGGTCAGTTTTTACTTGTGTCAGGATGAAACCTTTTGCGTTCGATAGCTATTGAAAATACATTTCCGATGGTATGCCTGACTTACTAAGTTGCTGTTTTCGATTACCTTTAATTTATTTTTGAAAATTCGGACTTTTTGGTACCAAGTACTGGTATGTTCAAGTGGTCGCTGGCGGTCAGTTTTTACTTGTGTCAGGATGAAACCTTTTGCATTAGATAGTTATTGAAAATACCTTTCCGATGGTATGCCGGACTTACTAAGTTGCTGTTTTCGATTACCTTTAATTTATTTTTGAAAATTCGGACTTTTTGGTACCAAGTACTGGTATGTTCAAGTGGTCACTGGCGGTCAGTTTTTACTTGCGTCAGGATGAAACCTTTTGCATTAGATAGTTATTGAAAATACCTTTCCGATGGTATGCCGGACTTACTAAGTTGCTGTTTTCGATTACCTTTAATTTATTTTTGAAAATTCGGACTTTTTGGTACCAAGTACTGGTATGTTCAAGTGGTCACTGGCGGTCAGTTTTTACTTGCGTCAGGATGAAACCTTTTGCATTAGATAGTTATTGAAAATACCTTTCCGATGGTATGCCGGACTTACTAAGTTGCTGTTTTCGATTACCTTTAATTTATTTTTGAAAATTCGGACTTTTTGGTACCAAGTACTGGTATGTTCAAGTGGTCGCTGGCGGTCAGTTTTTACTTGTGTCAGGATGAAACCTTTTGCATTAGATAGTTATTGAAAATACCTTTCCGATGGTATGCCGGACTTACTAAGTTGCTGTTTTCGATTACCTTTAATTTATTTTTGAAAATTCGGACTTTTTGGTACCAAGTACTGGTATGTTCAAGTGGTCACTGGCGGTCAGTTTTTACTTGCGTCAGGATGAAACCTTTTGCATTAGATAGTTATTGAAAATACCTTTCCGATGGTATGCCGGACTTACTAAGTTGCTGTTTTCGATTACCTTTAATTTATTTTTGAAAATTCGGACTTTTTGGTACCAAGTACTGGTATGTTCAAGTGGTCACTGGCGGTCAGTTTTTACTTGTGTCAGGATGAAACCTTTTGCATTAGATAGTTATTGAAAATACCTTTCCGATGGTATGCCGGACTTACTAAGTTGCTGTTTTCGATTACCTTTAATTTATTTTTGAAAATTCGGACTTTTTGGTACCAAGTAATTGTTGCTCATATGTTCAAGTGGTCACTGGCGGTCAGTTTTTACTTGTGTCAGGATGAAACCTTTTGCATTAGATAGTTATTGAAAATACCTTTCCGATGGTATGCCGGACTTACTAAGTTGCTGTTTTCGATTACCTTTAATTTATTTTTGAAAATTCGGACTTTTTGGTACCAAGTACTGGTATGTTCAAGTGGTCACTGGCGGTCAGTTTTTACTTGCGTCAGGATGAAACCTTTTGCATTAGATAGTTATTGAAAATACCTTTCCGATGGTATGCCGGACTTACTAAGTTGCTGTTTTCGATTACCTTTAATTTATTTTTGAAAATTCGGACTTTTTGGTACCAAGTACTGGTATGTTCAAGTGGTCACTGGCGGTCAGTTTTTACTTGTGTCAGGATGAAACCTTTTGCATTAGATAGTTATTGAAAATACCTTTCCGATGGTATGCCGGACTTACTAAGTTGCTGTTTTCGATTACCTTTAATTTATTTTTGAAAATTCGGACTTTTTGGTACCAAGTACTGGTATGTTCAAGTGGTCACTGGCGGTCAGTTTTTACTTGTGTCAGGATGAAACCTTTTGCATTAAATAGTTATTGAAAATACCTTTCCGATGGTATGCCGGACTTACTAAGTTGCTGTTTTCGATTACCTTTAATTTATTTTTGAAAATTCGGACTTTTTGGTACCAAGTACTGGTATGTTCAAGTGGTCACTGGCGGTCAGTTTTTACTTGTGTCAGGATGAAACCTTTTGCATTAGATAGTTATTGAAAATACCTTTCCGATGGTATGCCGGACTTACTAAGTTGCTGTTTTCGATTACCTTTAATTTATTTTTGAAAATTCGGACTTTTTGGTACCAAGTACTGGTATGTTCAAGTGGTCACTGGCGGTCAGTTTTTACTTGTGTCAGGATGAAACCTTTTGCGTTCGATAGCTATTGAAAATACATTTCCGATGGTATGCCTGACTTACTAAGTTGCTGTTTTCGATTACCTTTAATTTATTTTTGAAAATTCGGACTTTTTGGTACCAAGTACTGGTATGTTCAAGTGGTCACTGGCGGTCAGTTTTTACTTGCGTCAGGATGAAACCTTTTGCATTAGATAGTTATTGAAAATACCTTTCCGATGGTATGCCGGACTTACTAAGTTGCTGTTTTCGATTACCTTTAATTTATTTTTGAAAATTCGGACTTTTTGGTACCAAGTACTGGTATGTTCAAGTGGTCACTGGCGGTCAGTTTTTACTTGCGTCAGGATGAAACCTTTTGCATTAGATAGTTATTGAAAATACCTTTCCGATGGTATGCCGGACTTACTAAGTTGCTGTTTTCGATTACCTTTAATTTATTTTTGAAAATTCGGACTTTTTGGTACCAAGTACTGGTATGTTCAAGTGGTCGCTGGCGGTCAGTTTTTACTTGTGTCAGGATGAAACCTTTTGCATTAGATAGTTATTGAAAATACCTTTCCGATGGTATGCCGGACTTACTAAGTTGCTGTTTTCGATTACCTTTAATTTATTTTTGAAAATTCGGACTTTTTGGTACCAAGTACTGGTATGTTCAAGTGGTCACTGGCGGTCAGTTTTTACTTGCGTCAGGATGAAACCTTTTGCATTAGATAGTTATTGAAAATACCTTTCCGATGGTATGCCGGACTTACTAAGTTGCTGTTTTCGATTACCTTTAATTTATTTTTGAAAATTCGGACTTTTTGGTACCAAGTACTGGTATGTTCAAGTGGTCACTGGCGGTCAGTTTTTACTTGTGTCAGGATGAAACCTTTTGCATTAGATAGTTATTGAAAATACCTTTCCGATGGTATGCCGGACTTACTAAGTTGCTGTTTTCGATTACCTTTAATTTATTTTTGAAAATTCGGACTTTTTGGTACCAAGTACTGGTATGTTCAAGTGGTCACTGGCGGTCAGTTTTTACTTGTGTCAGGATGAAACCTTTTGCATTAGATAGTTATTGAAAATACCTTTCCGATGGTATGCCGGACTTACTAAGTTGCTGTTTTCGATTACCTTTAATTTATTTTTGAAAATTCGGACTTTTTGGTACCAAGTACTGGTATGTTCAAGTGGTCACTGGCGGTCAGTTTTTACTTGTGTCAGGATGAAACCTTTTGCATTAGATAGTTATTGAAAATACCTTTCCGATGGTATGCCGGACTTACTAAGTTGCTGTTTTCGATTACCTTTAATTTATTTTTGAAAATTCGGACTTTTTGGTACCAAGTACTGGTATGTTCAAGTGGTCACTGGCGGTCAGTTTTTACTTGTGTCAGGATGAAACCTTTTGCATTAGATAGTTATTGAAAATACCTTTCCGATGGTATGCCGGACTTACTAAGTTGCTGTTTTCGATTACCTTTAATTTATTTTTGAAAATTCGGACTTTTTGGTACCAAGTACTGGTATGTTCAAGTGGTCACTGGCGGTCAGTTTTTACTTGTGTCAGGATGAAACCTTTTGCATTAGATAGTTATTGAAAATACCTTTCCGATGGTATGCCGGACTTACTAAGTTGCTGTTTTCGATTACCTTTAATTTATTTTTGAAAATTCGGACTTTTTGGTACCAAGTACTGGTATGTTCAAGTGGTCACTGGCGGTCAGTTTTTACTTGTGTCAGGATGAAACCTTTTGCATTAGATAGTTATTGAAAATACCTTTCCGATGGTATGCCGGACTTACTAAGTTGCTGTTTTCTATTACCTTTAATTTATTTTTGAAAATTCGGATTTTTTGGTACCAAGTACTGGTATGTTCAAGTGGTCACTGGCGGTCAGTTTTTACTTGTGTCAGGATGAAACCTTTTGCATTGGATAGCCATTGGAAATACCTTTCCGATGGTATACCGGACTTACTAAGTTGCTGTTTTCGATTACCTTTAATTTATTTTTGAAAATTCGGACTTTTTGGTACCAAGTACTGGTATGTTCAAGTGGTCACTGGCGGTCAGTTTTTACTTGTGTCAGGATGAAACCTTTTGCATTGGATAGCCATTGAAAATACCTTTCCGATGGTATGCCGGACTTACTATGTTGCTGTTTTGGATTACCTTTAACTTATTTTTGAAAATTCGGATTTTTTGGTACCAAGTACTGGTATGTTCAAGTGGTCACTGGCGGTCAGTTTTTATTTGTGTCAGGATGAAACCTGTTGCATTGGATAGCTATTGAAAATACCTTTCCGATGGTATGCCGGACTTACTAAGTTGCTGTTTTCGATTACCTTTAATTTATTTTTGAAAATTCGGACTTTTTGGTACCAAGTACTGGTATGTTCAAGTGGTCACTGGCGGTCAGTTTTTACTTGTGTCAGTATGAAACCTTTTGTGTTCGATAGCTATTGAAAATACCTTTCCGATGGTATGCCGGACTTACTAAGTTGCTGTTTTCGATTACCTTTAATTTATTTTTGAAAATTCGGACTTTTTGGTACCAAGTAATTGTTGCTCATATGTTCAAGTGGTCACTGGCGGTCAGTTTTTACTTGTGTCAGGATGAAACCTTTTGCATTGGATAGATATTGAAAATACCTTTCCGATGGTATGCCGGACTTACTAAGTTGCTGTTTTCGATTACCTTTAATTTATTTTTGAAAATTCGGACTTTTTGGTACCAAGTAATTGTTGCTCATAGGTTCAAGTGGTCACTGGCGGTCAGTTTTTACTTGTGTCAGGATGAAACCTTTTGCATTAGATAGTTATTGAAAATACCTTTCCGATGGTATGCCGGACTTACTAAGTTGCTGTTTTCGATTACCTTTAATTTATTTTTGAAAATTCGGACTTTTTGGTACCAAGTAATTGTTGCTCATATGTTCAAGTGGTCACTGGCGGTCAGTTTTTACTTGTGTCAGGATGAAACCTTTTGCATTAGATAGTTATTGAAAATACCTTTCCGATGGTATGCCGGACTTACTAAGTTGCTGTTTTCGATTACCTTTAATTTATTTTTGAAAATTCGGACTTTTTGGTACCAAGTACTGGTATGTTCAAGTGGTCACTGGCGGTCAGTTTTTACTTGTGTCAGGATGAAACCTTTTGCATTAGATAGTTATTGAAAATACCTTTCCGATGGTATGCCGGACTTACTAAGTTGCTGTTTTCGATTACCTTTAATTTATTTTTGAAAATTCGGACTTTTTGGTACCAAGTACTGGTATGTTCAAGTGGTCACTGGCGGTCAGTTTTTACTTGTGTCAGGATGAAACCTTTTGCGTTCGATAGCTATTGAAAATACCTTTCCGATGGTATGCCGGACTTACTAAGTTGCTGTTTTCGATTACCTTTAATTTATTTTTGAAAATTCGGACTTTTTGGTACCAAGTACTGGTATGTTCAAGTGGTCACTGGCGGTCAGTTTTTACTTGTGTCAGGATGAAACCTTTTGCATTAGATAGTTATTGAAAATACCTTTCCGATGGTATGCCGGACTTACTAAGTTGCTGTTTTCGATTACCTTTAATTTATTTTTGAAAATTCGGACTTTTTGGTACCAAGTACTGGTATGTTCAAGTGGTCACTGGCGGTCAGTTTTTACTTGTGTCAGGATGAAACCTTTTGTGTTCGATAGCTATTGAAAATACCTTTCCGATGGTATGCCGGACTTACTAAGTTGCTGTTTTCGATTACCTTTAATTTATTTTTGAAAATTCGGACTTTTTGGTACCAAGTACTGGTATGTTCAAGTGGTCACTGGCGGTCAGTTTTTACTTGTGTCAGGATGAAACCTTTTGTGTTCGATAGCTATTGAAAATACCTTTCTGATGGTATGCCGGACTTACTAAGTTGCTGTTTTCGATTACCTTTAATTTATTTTTGAAAATTCGGACTTTTTGGTACCAAGTACTGGTATGTTCAAGTGGTCACTGGCGGTCAGTTTTTACTTGTGTCAGGATGAAACCTTTTGTGTTCGATAGCTATTGAAAATACCTTTCCGATGGTATGCCGGACTTACTAAGTTGCTGTTTTCGATTACCTTTAATTTATTTTTGAAAATTCGGACTTTTTGGTACCAAGTACTGGTATGTTCAAGTGGTCACTGGCGGTCAGTTTTTACTTGTGTCAGGATGAAACCTTTTGCGTTCGATAGCTATTGAAAATACCTTTCCGATGGTATGCCGGACTTACTAAGTTGCTGTTTTCGATTACCTTTAATTTATTTTTGAAAATTCGGACTTTTTGGTACCAAGTACTGGTATGTTCAAGTGGTCACTGGCGGTCAGTTTTTACTTGTGTCAGGATGAAACCTTTTGCATTAGATAGTTATTGAAAATACCTTTCCGATGGTATGCCGGACTTACTAAGTTGCTGTTTTCGATTACCTTTAATTTATTTTTGAAAATTCGGACTTTTTGGTACCAAGTACTGGTATGTTCAAGTGGTCACTGGCGGTCAGTTTTTACTTGTGTCAGGATGAAACCTTTTGCGTTCGATAGCTATTGAAAATACCTTTCCGATGGTATGCCGGACTTACTAAGTTGCTGTTTTCGATTACCTTTAATTTATTTTTGAAAATTCGGACTTTTTGGTACCAAGTACTGGTATGTTCAAGTGGTCACTGGCGGTCAGTTTTTACTTGTGTCAGGATGAAACCTTTTGTGTTCGATAGCTATTGAAAATACCTTTCCGATGGTATGCCGGACTTACTAAGTTGCTGTTTTCGATTACCTTTAATTTATTTTTGAAAATTCGGACTTTTTGGTACCAAGTAATTGTTGCTCATATGTTCAAGTGGTCACTGGCGGTCAGTTTTTACTTGTGTCAGGATGAAACCTTTTGCATTAGATAGTTATTGAAAATACCTTTCCGATGGTATGCCGGACTTACTAAGTTGCTGTTTTCGATTACCTTTAATTTATTTTTGAAAATTCGGACTTTTTGGTACCAAGTACTGGTATTTTCAAGTGGTCACTGGCGGTCAGTTTTTACTTGTGTCAGGATGAAACCTTTTGCGTTCGATAGCTATTGAAAATACCTTTCCGATGGTATGCCGGACTTACTAAGTTGCTGTTTTCGATTACCTTTAATTTATTTTTGAAAATTCGGACTTTTTGGTACCAAGTACTGGTATGTTCAAGTGGTCACTGGCGGTCAGTTTTTACTTGTGTCAGGATGAAACCTTTTGCGTTCGATAGCTATTGAAAATACCTTTCCGATGGTATGCCGGACTTACTAAGTTGCTGTTTTCGATTACCTTTAATTTATTTTTGAAAATTCGGACTTTTTGGTACCAAGTACTGGTATGTTCAAGTGGTCACTGGCGGTCAGTTTTTACTTGTGTCAGGATGAAACCTTTTGCATTAGATAGTTATTGAAAATACCTTTCCGATGGTATGCCGGACTTACTAAGTTGCTGTTTTCGATTACCTTTCATTTATTTTTGAAAATTCGGACTTTTTGGTACCAAGTACTGGTATGTTCAAGTGGTCACTGGCGGTCAGTTTTTACTTGTGTCAGGATGAAACCTTTTGCGTTCGATAGCTATTGAAAATACATTTCCGATGGTATGCCGGACTTACTAAGTTGCTGTTTTCGATTACCTTTAATTTATTTTTGAAAATTCGGACTTTTTGGTACCAAGTAATTGTTGCTCATATGTTCAAGTGGTCACTGGCGGTCAGTTTTTACTTGTGTCAGGATGAAACCTTTTGCATTAGATAGTTATTGAAAATACCTTTCCGATGGTATGCCGGACTTACTAAGTTGCTGTTTTCGATTACCTTTAATTTATTTTTGAAAATTCGGACTTTTTGGTACCAAGTACTGGTATGTTCAAGTGGTCACTGGCGGTCAGTTTTTACTTGTGTCAGGATGAAACCTTTTGCATTAGATAGCTATTGAAAATACCTTTCCGATGGTATGCCGGACTTACTAAGTTGCTGTTTTCGATTACCTTTAATTTATTTTTGAAAATTCGGACTTTTTGGTACCAAGTACTGGTATGTTCAAGTGGTCACTGGCGGTCAGTTTTTACTTGTGTCAGGATGAAACCTTTTGCGTTCGATAGCTATTGAAAATACATTTCCGATGGTATGCCTGACTTACTAAGTTGCTGTTTTCGATTACCTTTAATTTATTTTTGAAAATTCGGACTTTTTGGTACCAAGTACTAGTATGTTCAAGTGGTCACTGGCGGTCAGTTTTTACTTGTGTCAGGATGAAACCTTTTGCATTGGATAGCTATTGAAAATACCTTTCCGATGGTATGCCGGACTTACTAAGTTGCTGTTTTCGATTACCTTTAATTTATTTTTGAAAATTCGGACTTTTTGGTACCAAGTACTGGTATGTTCAAGTGGTCACTGGCGGTCAGTTTTTACTTGTGTCAGGATGAAACCTTTTGCATTAGATAGTTATTGAAAATACCTTTCCGATGGTATGCCGGACTTACTAAGTTGCTGTTTTCGATTACCTTTAATTTATTTTTGAAAATTCGGACTTTTTGGTACCAAGTACTGGTATGTTCAAGTGGTCACTGGCGGTCAGTTTTTACTTGTGTCAGGATGAAACCTTTTGCATTAGATAGTTATTGAAAATACCTTTCCGATGGTATGCCGGACTTACTAAGTTGCTGTTTTCGATTACCTTTAATTTATTTTTGAAAATTCGGACTTTTTGGTACCAAGTACTGGTATGTTCAAGTGGTCACTGGCGGTCAGTTTTTACTTGTGTCAGGATGAAACCTTTTGCATTAGATAGCTATTGAAAATACCTTTCCGATGGTATGCCGGACTTACTAAGTTGCTGTTTTCGATTACCTTTAATTTATTTTTGAAAATTCGGACTTTTTGGTACCAAGTACTGGTATGTTCAAGTGGTCACTGGCGGTCAGTTTTTACTTGTGTCAGGATGAAACCTTTTGCATTCGATAGCTATTGAAAATACATTTCCGATGGTATGCCTGACTTACTAAGTTGCTGTTTTCGATTACCTTTAATTTATTTTTGAAAATTCGGACTTTTTGGTACCAAGTACTAGTATGTTCAAGTGGTCACTGGCGGTCAGTTTTTACTTGTGTCAGGATGAAACCTTTTGCATTGGATAGCTATTGAAAATACCTTTCCGATGGTATGCCGGACTTACTAAGTTGCTGTTTTCGATTACCTTTAATTTATTTTTGAAAATTCGGACTTTTTGGTACCAAGTACTGGTATGTTCAAGTGGTCACTGGCGGTCAGTTTTTACTTGTGTCAGGATGAAACCTTTTGCGTTCGATAGCTATTGAAAATACATTTCCGATGGTATGCCGGACTTACTAAGTTGCTGTTTTCGATTACCTTTAATTTATTTTTGAAAATTCGGACTTTTTGGTACCAAGTACTGGTATGTTCAAGTGGTCACTGGCGGTCAGTTTTTACTTGTGTCAGGATGAAACCTTTTGCATTAGATAGTTATTGAAAATACCTTTCCGATGGTATGCCGGACTTACTAAGTTGCTGTTTTCGATTACCTTTAATTTATTTTTGAAAATTCGGACTTTTTGGTACCAAGTACTGGTATGTTCAAGTGGTCACTGGCGGTCAGTTTTTACTTGTGTCAGGATGAAACCTTTTGCATTAGATAGTTATTGAAAATACCTTTCCGATGGTATGCCGGACTTACTAAGTTGCTGTTTTCGATTACCTTTAATTTATTTTTGAAAATTCGGACTTTTTGGTACCAAGTACTGGTATGTTCAAGTGGTCACTGGCGGTCAGTTTTTACTTGTGTCAGGATGAAACCTTTTGCATTGGATAGCTATTGAAAATACCTTTCCGATGGTATGCCGGACTTACTAAGTTGCTGTTTTCGATTACCTTTAATTTATTTTTGAAAATTCGGACTTTTTGGTACCAAGTACTGGTATGTTCAAGTGGTCACTGGCGGTCAGTTTTTACTTGTGTCAGGATGAAACCTTTTGCGTTCGATAGCTATTGAAAATACATTTCCGATGGTATGCCGGACTTACTAAGTTGCTGTTTTCGATTACCTTTAATTTATTTTTGAAAATTCGGACTTTTTGGTACCAAGTACTGGTATGTTCAAGTGGTCACTGGCGGTCAGTTTTTACTTGTGTCAGGATGAAACCTTTTGCATTAGATAGTTATTGAAAATACCTTTCCGATGGTATGCCGGACTTACTAAGTTGCTGTTTTCGATTACCTTTAATTTATTTTTGAAAATTCGGACTTTTTGGTACCAAGTACTGGTATGTTCAAGTGGTCACTGGCGGTCAGTTTTTACTTGTGTCAGGATGAAACCTTTTGCATTAGATAGTTATTGAAAATACCTTTCCGATGGTATGCCGGACTTACTAAGTTGCTGTTTTCGATTACCTTTAATTTATTTTTGAAAATTCGGACTTTTTGGTACCAAGTACTGGTATGTTCAAGTGGTCACTGGCGGTCAGTTTTTACTTGTGTCAGGATGAAACCTTTTGCGTTCGATAGCTATTGAAAATACCTTTCCGATGGTATGCCGGACTTACTAAGTTGCTGTTTTCGATTACCTTTAATTTATTTTTGAAAATTCGGACTTTTTGGTACCAAGTAATTGTTGCTCATATGTTCAAGTGGTCACTGGCGGTCAGTTTTTACTTGTGTCAGGATGAAACCTTTTGCATTGGATAGATATTGAAAATACCTTTCCGATGGTATGCCGGACTTACTAAGTTGCTGTTTTCGATTACCTTTAATTTATTTTTGAAAATTCGGACTTTTTGGTACCAAGTAATTGTTGCTCATAGGTTCAAGTGGTCACTGGCGGTCAGTTTTTACTTGTGTCAGGATGAAACCTTTTGCATTAGATAGATATTGAAAATACCTTTCCGATGGTATGCCGGACTTACTAAGTTGCTGTTTTCGATTACCTTTAATTTATTTTTGAAAATTCGGACTTTTTGGTACCAAGTAATTGTTGCTCATAGGTTCAAGTGGTCACTGGCGGTCAGTTTTTACTTGTGTCAGGATGAAACCTTTTGCATTAGATAGTTATTGAAAATACCTTTCCGATGGTATGCCGGACTTACTAAGTTGCTGTTTTCGATTACCTTTAATTTATTTTTGAAAATTCGGACTTTTTGGTACCAAGTAATTGTTGCTCATATGTTCAAGTGGTCACTGGCGGTCAGTTTTTACTTGTGTCAGGATGAAACCTTTTGCATTGGATAGATATTGAAAATACCTTTCCGATGGTATGCCGGACTTACTAAGTTGCTGTTTTCGATTACCTTTAATTTATTTTTGAAAATTCGGACTTTTTGGTACCAAGTAATTGTTGCTCATAGGTTCAAGTGGTCACTGGCGGTCAGTTTTTACTTGTGTCAGGATGAAACCTTTTGCATTAGATAGTTATTGAAAATACCTTTCCGATGGTATGCCGGACTTACTAAGTTGCTGTTTTCGATTACCTTTAATTTATTTTTGAAAATTCGGACTTTTTGGTACCAAGTAATTGTTGCTCATAGGTTCAAGTGGTCACTGGCGGTCAGTTTTTACTTGTGTCAGGATGAAACCTTTTGCATTAGATAGTTATTGAAAATACCTTTCCGATGGTATGCCGGACTTACTAAGTTGCTGTTTTCGATTACCTTTAATTTATTTTTGAAAATTCGGACTTTTTGGTACCAAGTAATTGTTGCTCATAGGTTCAAGTGGTCACTGGCGGTCAGTTTTTACTTGTGTCAGGATGAAACCTTTTGCATTAGATAGTTATTGAAAATACCTTTCCGATGGTATGCCGGACTTACTAAGTTGCTGTTTTCGATTACCTTTAATTTATTTTTGAAAATTCGGACTTTTTGGTACCAAGTAATTGTTGCTCATATGTTCAAGTGGTCACTGGCGGTCAGTTTTTACTTGTGTCAGGATGAAACCTTTTGCATTGGATAGATATTGAAAATACCTTTCCGATGGTATGCCGGACTTACTAAGTTGCTGTTTTCGATTACCTTTAATTTATTTTTGAAAATTCGGACTTTTTGGTACCAAGTAATTGTTGCTCATAGGTTCAAGTGGTCACTGGCGGTCAGTTTTTACTTGTGTCAGGATGAAACCTTTTGCATTAGATAGTTATTGAAAATACCTTTCCGATGGTATGCCGGACTTACTAAGTTGCTGTTTTCGATTACCTTTAATTTATTTTTGAAAATTCGGACTTTTTGGTACCAAGTAATTGTTGCTCATAGGTTCAAGTGGTCACTGGCGGTCAGTTTTTACTTGTGTCAGGATGAAACCTTTTGCATTGGATAGATATTGAAAATACCTTTCCGATGGTATGCCGGACTTACTAAGTTGCTGTTTTCGATTACCTTTAATTTATTTTTGAAAATTCGGACTTTTTGGTACCAAGTAATTGTTGCTCATAGGTTCAAGTGGTCACTGGCGGTCAGTTTTTACTTGTGTCAGGATGAAACCTTTTGCATTAGATAGTTATTGAAAATACCTTTCCGATGGTATGCCGGACTTACTAAGTTGCTGTTTTCGATTACCTTTAATTTATTTTTGAAAATTCGGACTTTTTGGTACCAAGTAATTGTTGCTCATAGGTTCAAGTGGTCACTGGCGGTCAGTTTTTACTTGTGTCAGGATGAAACCTTTTGCATTAGATAGTTATTGAAAATACCTTTCCGATGGTATGCCGGACTTACTAAGTTGCTGTTTTCGATTACCTTTAATTTATTTTTGAAAATTCGGACTTTTTGGTACCAAGTAATTGTTGCTCATAGGTTCAAGTGGTCACTGGCGGTCAGTTTTTACTTGTGTCAGGATGAAACCTTTTGCGTTCGATAGCTATTGAAAATACCTTTCCGATGGTATGCCGGACTTACTAAGTTGCTGTTTTCGATTACCTTTAATTTATTTTTGAAAATTCGGACTTTTTGGTACCAAGTACTGGTATGTTCAAGTGGTCACTGGCGGTCAGTTTTTACTTGTGTCAGGATGAAACCTTTTGCGTTCGATAGCTATTGAAAATACCTTTCCGATGGTATGCCGGACTTACTAAGTTGCTGTTTTCGATTACCTTTAATTTATTTTTGAAAATTCGGACTTTTTGGTACCAAGTACTGGTATGTTCAAGTGGTCACTGGCGGTCAGTTTTTATTTGTGTCAGGATGAAACCTTTTGCGTTCGATAGCTATTGAAAATACCTTTCCGATGGTATGCCGGACTTACTAAGTTGCTGTTTTCGATTACCTTTAATTTATTTTTGAAAATTCGGACTTTTTGGTACCAAGTACTGGTATGTTCAAGTGGTCACTGGCGGTCAGTTTTTACTTGTGTCAGGATGAAACCTTTTGCATTAGATAGCTATTGAAAATACCTTTCCGATGGTATGCCGGACTTACTAAGTTGCTGTTTTCGATTACCTTTAATTTATTTTTGAAAATTCGGACTTTTTGGTACCAAGTACTGGTATGTTCAAGTGGTCACTGGCGGTCAGTTTTTACTTGTGTCAGGATGAAACCTTTTGCGTTCGATAGCTATTGAAAATACCTTTCCGATGGTATGCCGGACTTACTAAGTTGCTGTTTTCGATTACCTTTAATTTATTTTTGAAAATTCGGACTTTTTGGTACCAAGTACTGGTATGTTCAAGTGGTCACTGGCGGTCAGTTTTTATTTGTGTCAGGATGAAACCTTTTGCGTTCGATAGCTATTGAAAATACATTTCCGATGGTATGCCTGACTTACTAAGTTGCTGTTTTCGATTACCTTTAATTTATTTTTGAAAATTCGGACTTTTTGGTACCAAGTAATTGTTGCTCATAGGTTCAAGTGGTCACTGGCGGTCAGTTTTTACTTGTGTCAGGATGAAACCTTTTGCATTGGATAGCTATTGAAAATACCTTTCCGATGGTATGCCGGACTTACTAAGTTGCTGTTTTCGATTACCTTTAATTTATTTTTGAAAATTCGGACTTTTTGGTACCAAGTACTGGTATGTTCAAGTGGTCACTGGCGGTCAGTTTTTACTTGTGTCAGGATGAAACCTTTTGCGTTCGATAGCTATTGAAAATACCTTTCCGATGGTATGCCGGACTTACTAAGTTGCTGTTTTCGATTACCTTTAATTTATTTTTGAAAATTCGGACTTTTTGGTACCAAGTACTGGTATGTTCAAGTGGTCACTGGCGGTCAGTTTTTACTTGTGTCAGGATGAAACCTTTTGCATTAGATAGTTATTGAAAATACCTTTCTAATGGTATGCCGGACTTACTAAGTTGCTGTTTTCGATTACCTTTAATTTATTTTTGAAAATTCGGACTTTTTGGTACCAAGTACTGGTATGTTCAAGTGGTCACTGGCGGTCAGTTTTTACTTGTGTCAGGATGAAACCTTTTGCATTAGATAGTTATTGAAAATACCTTTCCGATGGTATGCCGGACTTACTAAGTTGCTGTTTTCGATTACCTTTAATTTATTTTTGAAAATTCGGACTTTTTGGTACCAAGTAATTGTTGCTCATATGTTCAAGTGGTCACTGGCGGTCAGTTTTTACTTGTGTCAGGATGAAACCTTTTGCGTTCGATAGCTATTGAAAATACCTTTCCGATGGTATGCCGGACTTACTAAGTTGCTGTTTTCGATTACCTTTAATTTATTTTTGAAAATTCGGACTTTTTGGTACCAAGTACTGGTATGTTCAAGTGGTCACTGGCGGTCAGTTTTTATTTGTGTCAGGATGAAACCTTTTGCGTTCGATAGCTATTGAAAATACATTTCCGATGGTATGCCTGACTTACTAAGTTGCTGTTTTCGATTACCTTTAATTTATTTTTGAAAATTCGGACTTTTTGGTACCAAGTAATTGTTGCTCATATGTTCAAGTGGTCACTGGCGGTCAGTTTTTACTTGTGTCAGGATGAAACCTTTTGCATTGGATAGCTATTGAAAATACCTTTCCGATGGTATGCCGGACTTACTAAGTTGCTGTTTTCGATTACCTTTAATTTATTTTTGAAAATTCGGACTTTTTGGTACCAAGTACTGGTATGTTCAAGTGGTCACTGGCGGTCAGTTTTTACTTGTGTCAGGATGAAACCTTTTGCGTTCGATAGCTATTGAAAATACCTTTCCGACGGTATGCCGGACTTACTAAGTTGCTGTTTTCGATTACCTTTAATTTATTTTTGAAAATTCGGACTTTTTGGTACCAAGTACTGGTATGTTCAAGTGGTCACTGGCGGTCAGTTTTTACTTGTGTCAGGATGAAACCTTTTGCATTGGATAGCTATGGAAAATACCTTTCCGATGATATGCATAACTTATAAGGTGCTGTTTCTGAATATTTTTAAATATTTTTTAAAAAAAAAAGACATTTTAGCATGAAGCATATATTACAAAAAGTAGCATGCGATTTTTTTTTTCATAAAATATATCGCACAAGTTAAATTCGTATTTAACTTCACGCACTTAAAGTATCAAAGTTTCTAAAATAAACAGAAAAAAATTTGATATCTTAGGATAGAAATGTTTTGGTATTTGTTTTTTTGTCTTTTCCTATCCTTTTTTCTTTATAAAGATTTGATTTCATTTGGTTGATCGAATAATTTATATGACGACATCGAAAAAAAAAAAGAGAAACAAAACAGACTTAAATCCTATCAGCCAACTTTTACTTTCAATTGCAATTGCATGTTACTCGTGGTATCAACATCAACATCAACAGCAGACAGCAACAACAACAACGATAACAACAACAACAACCATAACACTAAAAACAATAACAGAAAAGCAACATTCCAAAAAACAACAACCAACTCCACTGAAATATCTTCGTCAGAAACAGACGCAGATTAAAGTACACTTTGTATAAAAAAATTAGTATTAATATATAGTTAATTAATTATATTTATTATTAATTAATTAATTAATAATAATTAATTTTTAATTTCATAAATTGTATTACTTTCACTGTAATTAATTGTAGTTTTCTTGTTATTTTTCAATTTTTGTGTATTAATTTGTCATTTTTTAAAAACTTACAATCATTGAAATTTATTAAAAAATCATTCAAAATTAATGGTTAAATATTCCTTTATTGATATACTGGCTGGTTTATTTATAATATAGATAAATATATTGTACATAAATTTCATTGAGTGTAGCACAACACAGCAGCAGCAGCAGCTGAAGTCGTCTGGCAACATAAATTTAAATACAAATATTCAAACGCAAAGAGAGTAGCAACAACAACAATAACAACACTAATAATATTTGTAGTTTGTTGCAATTATAAACACTTTCATGTTTTATTGTTTTTGTTGTTAATTTTGAGTTCATATCTCAAAACCGAAAATGTACATATGTACATACTATATTGTATTTCTTTGATCACAATGAGCTGTGTTCGAGTATGAAACGTGTTGTTGTTGCTGTTGCTAATGTTGTTGTTGTCATTATTTCTGCTAATATTGCCACAGACAGTGCGGCCAACCGAAGCCACTCCTTTGACAAACTCCTGCTGCTTCTGCTTCTGCCGCTGCTGCTGCCGCTGTTGAAGCCCACTCTTTCGGTGGGTAGAGATTTCTTGACAATTTACTGTTATCGTGTTGGGTTATGATATTATATATAAATTATTTAAATACCCAGCACAATTGATTTACAATAAAACCGGATTTTAAGTTTTTCTTTTTGTGAATTTTAAAATAAGCAAAAGCAAAGCATTGAAAACTAAGCAAAAAAAAACCCGAAAGATGGAAAAAGTTTAATTAAAAAACAACCCTACAAATATTTCAGATAGTTATTATAATATAATGTCACTATTCTTTGTTTTTTCTTCTTAATATCTCACCATTTTTACATTTTTTTTACTTTATAGGCTGAAAACCGATTAGATTGGTGTTTGAGGAATACAAGTTTTGGTTGCATTTCGAATTTCAGCAACCAACGATAACGAATATTAAATGAAAATGAAATCATAGTGTTTCACTTCGGTGCACATCGCTAATAACGAGCCACGCAGAGCCGCCGTCGTCATCAGGAGAGACTCCAGAGTAGAGGAGCTTACGATATGATAAAAAAACAAGTATTGGGTATAAAGATACAGAATTGAGATGCGCTACACTTACGTAGAGTGCACAATGCTGAAGATGCATTTTATGGTAAATATTTAAATGTCAAAGTTTGACAAATCATCATATGAGAATATTTTTGAACAAATCCTTTAGAAAATGATGACGTCTGAGCGCAGCAGGTGGTCTGAGGGGAGGAGCGAATGAAGCGGGAGTAGTTTAGCACTGAAAGGATCATTGATCTTCATGCGTTTTAATGGCCAAACTTGAACAAACGAAGCTGGAATATAGACACAATGAAAGTTACATTTATTCGTCTATGTGTTTGCTTTTACTAAGAAAGAAATTAAAATTTTGCAAAAATAATTGGAGCATAAAACGTTGCTCCACGAGAAGGGGTTTGAGTATGAATGAGTGGTTGATTAACAAGACTACGCAATGAAGAAAGAGACGGTTACTTCTTTCCATGGAATGCATCAGCAGCAGGGTTGCCGCAGCAACGCGTTTACAGTTGATAAAACGTGTTCGAATGGAAATGAAAATGGAAAGGAACATGTTGAAGCATGAGAGCGACTCTCCAACATTGTAACTGATAGTAAAACAGACTAATTACAACGGTGAATTGCAGTTACACTCTGCACTGCATGTCATGTCATTTCATTGAGTCATAAAACTCAACTTTTATGTCACTTGATTTGCATTTCAAGTTGAAGATTTATTTTTAATATATTGCTTGTAAAATTAATCTGTTTTGTTTGGAGACTATGAAAATTTAAAATTGTGTGAAAAAATGTTAATGGTCCATGTCACACTTGTTATCGCGGTGCGTGCATCATTCCAGCAGATCGGTTGGTCCATGTTACGTGCCACGCGTAATCCACCAAACAGTGTGAGTGATACATCCATCGTGGTGGTAAGTGTGACATCGGCCGATGGCAGCCACATTTTCAAATGTTCAAATCATAAGCTGACCAAAATATAACCTCAAAGAAGTACATATGTACCATCATTAAAGAAGATATAGAAGCATAGTATAGAAAAAAGGAACCGGTTTCTCAGAGTCCTCCTCCTGTCGCTGCTGCATTTTCTTCTTTTTTCTCACTCTCTCACGGTCAATCGACTAAATGAATGAGTGAAGAAACGCTATTGAGGTCTTTTACATCGGTTGCATACTAAATGTTAAGTAAATAATTCTAAGAAAACAACAACAACAACAACAAAAAACCCATTATTATTCACTCAATCATTGGATCAAACGAATGGACGAACGACATCCGATCGACCGAATGAGTTGTGGGCTTTTCATGCGATATCGTCTAAAATTGCCAAGCATCGTGTGTCTTCTCATCAAAATCATCATCTCCATTAGCATCATTACCATCTTCATTATCATCATCATCTTCATCGTGATCGTAGTAAATTCCAGCCGAACTCGATGCACAACCATCGTCATCGTTTGCTCTTGCATCGTTTGCAACAACAACGAAGCTCGGCTCTATTTTGAGCTCGTGCGAGTGAACAATTGTTTTTTGTCTGGTTTCTTTGGTTGGTGGTGGTGGTGTTTATTGATGTTGTTGTTGTTGCAGAGGTTTAAATACCTGACTTGGTCTTGTGTTAGACGATGCTGATGTTGTTGTTGTTGTTCATGCTTATGTTAGCATTGCATTCTTTAAAAGTCGTTGTTGCTGTGTTTTTGGTTGAATGCAGAAAATTTGTTCTTCTCCCTCTCTTGAAGTAACAACACAGCATGTTTTTTGCTCATTTTTGTTGTTGTAGTTTTATGTAGTATTGGTTGTTTGTCTTCATGTTATTGTTGTTGCTTTTTCTATGCATTCAATGGAGATCGGACTGCTTTTTCTCTTGCTTTGACTGTAAATCCGTCTGTTTGTCTCTGTCCTGCTCTGTTTTTCATGTTTTTTGTACAATTTTTTGGCTTGCTTGGCATTTTCTTTCATCGCGATTATATGCGTGTGTGCATTACATTTGTTATTAATTAAAGTCGAGTACCAACGACAGCAACAACAAAAACCAGAACAAGTGCAAAAGTGAGGAGTTCAAATGGCGAAACTTGTGAAAGGAGTTCAGTTGTAAGCGGTGATCAGTGTTGCCATGCGTTGCTAATATAATTCCCCAAATATTTCCACCGAACAAAATATACCACTTTTTTATGTTTCACTCGTGTATTTATTTAAATTGGCATAAAATATATGAGGACCATTACTCGGTTTGCAGAAAATTACCCACAATATTAAAAGGGTTTAAATTCCCCGCAACCTGGCATCACTGGTGATGATGTACTGAAGGTTGGTTGAAAGGAAGGAAGGAAGGACAGAAGGATGGACAGAGTAGAAACAGGAGCAGCAGCTGCGCCGACACAAAAAATCATCTGTTGCCGGAATTCAGCGTCTGCACTTCGTTTCATTTGATTACTCGTATATGCACGAGTATTTTCAGCTTTGTTTTCGGTTTTCCAACAACAAAACATTCCCTCTAAAGAGCGAGGGAAAAAAATGTTGGCCTTTTCTTGGCGAATGAATGGAATCAGTGGAGTTGAATAGTGAATTGCTAAAGGAATCTTGTGGAAGAGAGGAGGGAAGTGAAGAAGAAAAGAAGAAGAAGATGAAGGCAAGAGGAAGAAGAAGAGTACATGCAGAATTTAGTGACGCGTCATCGTCGCCGCTGCTACTGAGCTGAACATGTGTGCAACACGTGTGACTAGACATGTTTTTTTCTTGTTTTTTGACATTTTTTGTACTTTTTTAGATTTAATTTCTTTAATAATTAAAAATATATTTTTTAAATTATTGAATAAATCCTGACATTTCAGAAATTTGCTTAATATTTCGAATAACTACTTCGAATAAAATTAATCACAACCTGGGATTTTTTTTTAATATTAATAAATTGCTTTTATTTATCTTAAAAACACTTATAATTGTTTTCTTATATGTTTTTACTTAAATATGTATATTATTTTTAAAAAATATATTGTGTATATTTATATATAAAATATTGAGCATTTTAGTTTACATTTAATTGAAATAAAAAGAAAAGGGGCAACAAAATTCGAATAAAATACTGATCAATAATTTATTCATTATAACCGTGGTTACATTAAATGAAATTAAAAAAGAATTTAAAACAGTTTCGATCACAAAATATTATTCTGTGTTTTTGTGCTTGCTTTTGTTTTGTTTTTTGTACTGATGCCAAAAAGCAGGTACTTTTTTTTTAATACTAATCATCGTGAATAATAATAAAAAAGGCAGTAAAAACACTTAATTATATTTTAAATTACACAATAAATTAGTTTTATGGCATAATTTAATGACGGCAAAAAAATACTCAATACTAAACGTTGAACCTGTGAGTGAGTTCATAGAACGAGTTCGTTAATTTTTTTAACCACTTTTTTTATCAATAAATCGCTCACTTTAAGAAGCTTTGATTTCTGTGGATTCTCAAAAGACTCTCAGGCTGAGTCATTTATTAAAGAATCAGATTAAAAACAATGATTACACGGGGAAGGGGGAGAAATTAAAAACTAACATAAATAAATACAAAGCTCATAAATAAATACAATCCTCATTTGTTGCAGTTTTTATTATAAGGTGGATGTTATTGGAATTTATTATTATTCACAATATTAATAAAGATAATTAAATACGGCAAAGACTTAAAAAAAAGATAATTATTTAATTTTTTGCGATAATACAATTCGTTATAAATTGTTGATTATATTGTTAAAAAGGAAATACATACATAGAATATTATAGATTTTATTAAATATTAATAACAAATAAATAGCCATTATATTAGTAATAAAAATAATAATAAACGTAGCAATAAATAATAATACTTAATAATGATAATAACATTAGTAACAGTATTATTATGTTCTTGTAAAAGAAACAGGCTCCATTTTACAGGAATTGAACCCAAGCCTCTCTAGAGACTGCCCAAGTTACTATTATATTCAGAATGCTCTCGAAGATGCCCAGGATTCATCCTCCTTCCCTAGTGCACCAATGCCAGTAGGATTGGAAGACGGAACCTTGAGGAAAGAGAAGTTTGTCTTACGAACTTCCGTTTTATAGCTGCTTAATATAGGTTTGTACTCGTCCCAGAGGTCAGACTCATTCGCAGCCTCAGCGTGACATTCTTACATTAAAAAATATTATTATTAAAATATTTTTAGAAAGTTTTTCTTTATATAAATATAAAATTTTATACAATATTTGTGAATTTTAGTATATAATATTGCAGTAAATTTTAATTAATTTTATTAATTTTATTTTTAGTTCATTTAACTTAAGTGTAAATATTGAATTTCATGATGTTTACTTACTTCAGTTTTATGATGCAAACTTTACAATAAATTTATTTTAATTTTGAACTTATTAAATTATTTATTATTTTATTCATTTATTATTTTATTTATTTATTTTCTTTTGAAGAGTTTTTTTAATTTACAAATAAAATTGATTTTATTGCAATTTATTTATCTCAGAATTTTTTATATGTAAGTTTTATATTTATATTTAGTTTTTATTCTTTGTAATTAAATATTTATAATAAAACATTTTATTCGATCTCTAAATTTCACGAGTTCATATTTAAATATTGTAAATTTATATTTAAATTATAATTAAATACAATAATTATTTGTCGAAGCTTTTATTATTTATTTTATCTGTTAATGTTTTTGTAATTTTTAATAAATTTTCTACTTACAACAACATCAACTTTAATTGAAGTTTTAAGTCAATAAATTGAAAAACAAAAGAAAATACTTTAAATTTGTGTGGTTTTTTTATTTGTTGCTTACTTTGTTTGTCGTGTGTTTTGTGCCGTTTGTTGTGGTTCTTCTATTATTATTTTTTATTATTATTGTTTATTATTTTTACTATAAACAACACATAAACAAGAATAAACTTTTTATCTTGTATTTATTAGTTTTTTTGTTTACTAATTAACAACTTTTGACTTTTGTAAAACTTTCGGGTTTATAGCATAACTTTTATACATTTTTTCCGATTTCTTTGATTTTCTTTTGCATTTGTATAATATTTTTTTCTAATTTACAGCAGCAGGTGAATAACACTTTTTTGTCTACTGCCCATGCATTGCTTCTTCTTCTCCTTTTGAAACACCGCTTCTGCTCTTGTGCACTGCTCTTTATTTGGCTCGTTTTATGTTTCTTGTTGTATGTTTTGGTTGTTTTTTATATTATTGAAAATCCGGTTTATTTTTACGTTTTCTTTGGCTTCCTTCGATTCGATCTGTGATGAAGACGGTCAGGTAGCATTGAAAACGACGACGCGCCGCAATTTTTTGTTACTGCTTTCGTTGCAGTCAAAACGTGCGAAATTAGAAACCCGACTGGTTGACGCTTTTATCAGCAACAATATAAATTAATCCTATTAAAATTCTTCAGTTAATAATTTCGGTTTTTATCGGGTGTCTTGTATGTGTTGTGGTTCTTTTTGTTAACATTGATATCGTTCTTGAACAGAATACGAAAAATATACGCGCAAACACAACCTAACGTGCAAAATGCCGGCGAAGCACTGAAGCACTGACGTTCGCTACTCATGGAGTTTCTTTCTCTTCGCGAGAGAAAAAAGTTGGAATGCTATTGAAATGGAGACACGAATGTAAACGAAGCATCATTTCCCCTTTAGTGACGATGGAACAAAGAATGGAATTGAAACACAAGCAGCTGTTTTAACACCTTCTGTTGCGTGTCTTTGAGAGTTTTCGCTGTTAATAAATATTTGAATCTTTTCTCTGTTATATACTCTGTTCTACTCTGTTTTGTTTCTTTCATATTTTTTTCATATACAGTATCGGCCAAAACCTAAGCACCCCCTCAGTACATTTTTTTAAAATGATAATTTTTTTTAAGAAAACAAAGTTATTAAAATTTATTTTTTTTATTTTTTTATATCTTTATTATTGAAAAACACAAACTTAAGGAATTCAGAATTTAATAAAAAAAAGTTAAAATTCAAAAAACATTTTAAGTCGCAAATATAAGCGGACTAAACTAAAGCACCCCTAATTTCAGGTACAAAAAAAAACTATTGAAATCAATATTTCGTTGCGAATCCTTTATTCTGGATGACACACGCACATCTTTTAGGCATAGAGTATATTCAATTATTAATTATATCAGGTGATATTGCTTCCCATGCTATTTTTGCGGCTTAAAATAAAGTTTCTTTGGTTTTGCAGTTTTCTCGGTCGATTTTTAAGTTAACGATCTCCCACAAGTTCTCGATTGGGTTAAGATCGGGGGATTGGGCAGGCCAACGGAGAACTTCTATCAAATTGTTCTGGAAGCACTCCTTAACCACTTTCGACGTATGTTTTGGGTCGTTATCTTGCTGGAATGTCCATTTAAGTGGCATCTCTTCTTCAGCATAAGGCAACATCACGTCTTCTAATATGTTACGATACATGAAACGATCCATAATTCCTTCAATCTTATGAATTGGCCCAATCCCTTGCCCAGAGAAACAACCCCAGACCATTATGTTGCCGCCTCCATGCTTTACAGTGCCTTTGCAATATTTAGGATTCAACCGTTGTCCATTTGGTCTGCGTACACGCCTTATGCCATCTGAATCCTTTAAATTAAACTTAGATTCATCAGAAAACAGCACAGTCCTCCATTTTTGGACACTCCAGTTGAGATGGGCCTTGGCGAATTCAAGTCTGGCTTTTTTATTTTTTGACGATATGAGGTTTTTTTGCTGGTCGTCGACTGAATAATCCGGCCTCTACCGCCCTTCTGCGAATCGTTCTTTCGCTAATTTTTAAATCTAAGCGGTTTCGTATGTGACTAGAAGATGCTGTAGGATCATTTTGGATTGTCCTTTTAATTAAGGAGTCTTCATGTCGCGAAGTTTCACGTGGCCTTCCTCCAGAATGAGTAGGAGATGTGCGACCAGTCTGCAAAAACTTTTTAATTAGCCTAGAAATAATTGATCTGTTGATCGAATATTTTGCACTCAATTGATGTCTTGATAAGCCGGCTCTCCAATCATCACGAATTCTAATTTTAAATTCACTTGAGTACTTATTGCGTGCCATTACTCTTATCTCAACGAAAACTTTAAAACAATGACAATTTTCGCATAAATTCTAACAAGTTCTTTTTCTTAACACTGCAGCTTAATAGCTGATGCGTTTTTGGAGTGTACCGTTAACTAATACAGTAATGTCGCAGTAGCGTAGTAAAATTTCCAAACACAATATTAGGGGGTGCTTTAGTTTAGTCCGCTTATATTTGCGACTTAAAATGTTTTTTGAATTTTAACTTTTTTTTATTAAATTCTGAATTCCTTAAGTTTGTGTTTTTCAATAATAAAGATATAAATAAATAAAAAAATAAAAAAAATAAATTTTAATAACTTTGTTTTCTTAAAAAAAAATTATCATTTTAAAAAAATGTACTGAGGGGGTGCTTAGGTTTTGGCCGATACTGTATGTAATTAATAAACTTTTTTTTATTTTAATTTGTTTCAACTAATTCGATTGCTATTAATTTATTTAATTTAATGTAATTATTTAATTGATATTAATATATTTCTAACAGTAATTAATTATTTATTGTTATTTATTGGTTTTTTTTAAATTAATTATTATTTTTTCTTTTTTAAGTAATAATTAACAACACTTAAATGTATAAAAAAATTCATTCTCATAATAAATGAAATTCCAATTGCAATTTTATGCCGTTGGCAGCCCTGCGCTGTTAACGAACGCAACAGTTAGCCGCAGAATAGAGCGACGCAAAAGAGCAACAACAGTGAAATTTAATGAATGAGAGAGAGAATGAATGAGTAACAGAGCGGCGACTGTTAATGCCAAGAGAGAGAAGATTAACTAAAGAATTCTGTTAACGAGGATTTACTATGTAATTTACTCGATTTAATAACAGCTGTTAAGGATTATTTTCTTTTACTTATAACAATAAAAATAGCAAAGATAGTTTCTAAAAAAAATAAAATAGTAATAATAGAATAATCAAAATAATAAATAATTATTAATAAGAAAATAAATCAATAATTAAATATTTATCTTTTATTCTTGTTTACTTAAATCGTTTGCACTTTCATTGAACGCTTTGAACCTGGTCATTTCGAACAAATCACGTAAGACTCTGGCTGCACTCCTCGGGAGAGGGTCAAGACACCCAATCGAGTGAGTAAGAAAGGGTAAGAAAGAAAGAGATAGCTACTGAAAACGCACCTCATCCGACAATCCAAGGTGTAAGCTGATTAAATAAGTTCTTGTTTTTTATTTCCCCGGCTTTGAAATTGGAGCTGCAAGGAAACCGGGAACTGTGGAGGGTGGGGAGTAAAGAACCCAGCATAGTTGGAGCTGAGCTGGTGATTAGTTGCTGCTGGTTCTCGCGGAGTTGGTGCAGAACCGTGAAAGAACCGTCGAAGCCAAACAAGCGAAAGTCATGGAAGAGCTGCCAACGTTGTTAACGCGCCAGCGAACGCATTCAGCAACTCATTCAAGAGTAACAACGACCACAACGACGACCGTGATGATGATGATGATGATGGTGATGATGATGATGATGTCGGCGACGATGAGACCAAACTACTGTCTGAGTATCTGTTTAAATAGGAAGGACCACGAGAGAGAAGCGTTTATGGCACACGAACTGCATTCAGAGTCGGAGAGAATAAACTAAATTATTTTCTCTTCGTGGTGAGCGTGGAAGCGTCTTTTAATATTAAATACAATAAAATATATAGCAAAAACATAAATAATTAAAACAATATAATATATCTCCTTCTCCTCTCCCTCCCGCCCACTCGCTCTTCTTCTACCACTCCGTATCATTCCCCGTCTCCAGCTCCATCTTCATCTGCTCCTTCTCCTGCTCCGTCTTTTGGTTTCAACACTAGACTAATTATTCTCTTTGGCTGTTGATCCACATGAGCGCCTTAAATCGCTTTTTCGCTTTTTTCAGTTCTTTCTTACTTTTTGTTGGCCATTAAAAACTGCGATGGAACGAATCACTAACGAAGAAAAAGAAGTCTTCATCTTTATGGTAGTCTTGGGCTTTGTAATGAATTTTATTCATGAGATTCTTAGAAGCAAAATTGCCTGGAGGCCTCGTTCTCCCATCGTGACACCCTCCCCGCCCCCGTCTTCCCAACATTCTTCTTCTTTTCACTGATCTTTGGGTTGGTTTCTGCCATATGATTTTTTTTCGTTTCCTTTCGTTTGCAAAAATAGTTTCTTGAATCTCGAAATTACTCGTGAAAATACGAAAACAATTCATCATAATTAATTTTGTTTTTGGCCAGTTCAGAGTCACTCTTTAAATTGAAGTCATCAGATCTCCAGACGACTGCTCAGCGATCACTGAACCACTATAAAGCGGAATGAAGCTGTGCCTGAGTTCAAATCGACAATCGATCGAGAGTTCATTCAACTTTTGGGGTATCTCAGCTCCGGCCAGATCTTGGCTCTTTTTTGATTGTGCTATTAATGGTAGCAGTAACGGTATTAATTAGAACTTTGATTTAACTTTAAAGTTACTTAAAGTTACTTCTTTTTTATTTACTTTAATCTTTAACTTGTATCAACACAGAAAAATTAACCTCTGTTATTTGTATCAGTTAATCATGTTACTCGCATGTATGACATGCATGTTTTTTACAAATTCTAATTGAGTTACAATCCGCCCTACTTTTATAATTAATGACTGCAGAAGGTGTTTCAAATACATAAGTTAAAAGAATGTCAGACATGCACGCATGCAATAAAAGTGAGTCCAGGAACGCAACATTGACACCTATTTACGTAGCTGTGAATGAGTGAATTAATTAAGGAATGAGAAGGAATGAGGAAACGAACCGCAGAATACGAAGTCAGATACAAGGGTTGGCCAGGGTCAGGTTAGGAGAAGCGAAAAGGGGACACATACTCAGATGTATACACATGCACTCGTATATATTCATTTATAGTACAATTGAATCAAACAAACACCTTCTAGTTACAAGCTTAGGATAAATGCACCTCATTTAATCATTGATCTTAGGTTCACCCTTCACCATGAGCACCGAGTGACTTCTTTGCTCCCTGCTATTTTTGTCGCTTGCCCATTTGGTTGTTAATGAGGAGAGGACAGAAAGGGTTTTGGGCCTAACCGAAAGATAGACGGACAGACTGACAGGGCTACGACTTTTTCCATGAGTTACAAACGTAAGGAGAAACTTAATATACCCAAACTTCATTCACATTCGGGTGTAGCCAAAACTACATAAGAAAGAATGGATAGAAATTAATGTTTCCTTCCCTTCCCTTCCTTCCCTTTTATGTTTCATTTATTTCTTGTATTATTTTTAAGGTTTTAAGGTTCAACAAATGATTTCTTCTTCTTTGCGAAGATCAGTCTGTACGGAGATCAGTCTTTACGTACGTCTATAGATCAGTCTTATGACGAATCTCTAAAATACTCGATTCGAATCGATCTTGAAACTTTAATGATCCTCGGTTACAACGACGATGTTTGCTCTAGAATGACCCATTTTTAATGCCTCGGATGTATTCGGGTCCAACGTATGTACATCAGGTGAGTAGATCATGTGGACTGTGCTTATTATTCATCAATGGTTATCTATACATCAAAAGCGCTTTAAAGATCTACTTTAAGCAGTGGATTTAAAGTGTTTGATAGCAATTTAATTCAATTCAATTCTTTTAAATGATTTTTCAATATTCAATCGAATTTTGAAATATTTGCAATAATTATTTTTTAATAATTACCTATTTAAAACTATAATTATTAATTGTATTACTGTAATGTTTATATAATTATAATTAATATTATTTATCGTATATACAATCTTGATATTTTATTCGTTAACCCACGTCTATGCTTTTATTTTATAATTAATTTTTATCTTAAGTGTAGATCTTTTATTATTAGATATTGTAAACAGAATAATAAAGAATTAAAGAAAAACATCTGCTTAATTTTCTGTTTTTTTTTTCTGTTGTTTTTTGTGTAGTTTTTTCTGTTTATCTGTTTTTCTTCCTAATTTTTTAGTGGGTGACGGCGACAACGATGACGATTTTATTTGCTGTTGACGTTGTTTATTTTTATCGTATATTTATTTGGTTTATTTTTTTCTATTTGATATACGTCAAATTCAAAATAAATTCCGGCACGTTTTAAAGCTTAAAATGGATGAAATTCATTTGGAATTCTATTCACAATACAGCCACGTTGACGGCTTCAAGCTACACGTTACACGCTTGTTACGTTACACGTTTGTGAGAAGGTCTTCGATGTTATGTCACTATAAAAACGTGTTTTCTTTGGTATTATTTTCTTTGTTCTTTCGTATTATTTTCAATGTCAATCTAATGATTTCATTTACTGCAAGAACAACATCAAAATGGATTAAAAAGCCAACAAATTTAGAGAAAAGCGAGGGAAAACGAAACAAACTTGAAATAAATAATTTTAAATTTTACTCTATCAAAATTAAAAATCTGAAAAACATTTCTTATTAAATGTTCATTCAAAGGGAGCTTTTTTCGTTTTTATTCTCGTTTTTCCTTCGCTGACATTTATTCTGCCGCGTTTACGCCTGATTTTACCTCTACTTCTGCATCTGCTTCTGCTGCTGCTTCTGTTTGAGCTTCTGTCTCTTCTTCTTCTTCTTTCTACTGCATCTGCATCTGCTTCTTCTTCGTCGAAAGTGCTCATAATAAAAATGTTAAAAAATAACTTTCATCCGAAACAATGACAAGAAAAATGTTTGCCAAATAAAATGAAGCAAAACGTGGACGGCAAGAAATAAAATAAATAAAATAAAAGTTAAAACAATTCTGTTTCGGAGTTGAGTCAAGAGTTGAGAGCAAACAATTTCCGAATGATAAGCAACTGCAATTCACTCCACTTTCACTGCGGATTCACTGCGCTTTTATTGACATTTCGAAAGCGTTGTGCAGTGACAGTGATAAAGAGATGCCTTTTGTTCTGTTCCTCCTAAACAACAACAACAACGACGGCAACAACAACGACTATAATAATAATAATCGTCATAACGACAACAGAACCACTGCACACACCGAAGATGATCATAGAACCTGCGAAAAAAGTGGACGCTGTCAGGCGCTGTCAAGCATTTCGCATTAAAAGTGAGGGTTTCTACTTTCTTTTTTACTCCTTTTTTCAAGTCCGTTTTTCCGACTTCTTTTTTTATTAACATCTTTACTTTAACGCTTTTATACTTTTCCACTGTACTCTCGAGCACTTTTTTTCTAGCACTTTTTTCTACAACAGTTTGCTACTATTTTATTGAAAATATCCTTTTACACATTTTTCTACTACTTTTTTCATGCTCACAATGCTTTCATACTTTTTATATTGTACCATTTTTCTACTTTAGAAACTTAAATTTTTGAACTTTTGAAAAAAATAGTAAATTTCTTTCT
Source organism: Myopa testacea (assembly GCA_949629155.1). Lineage (NCBI taxonomy): Eukaryota > Metazoa > Arthropoda > Insecta > Diptera > Conopidae > Myopa > Myopa testacea. Next base: position 27,785,293 of record OX451345.1, read on the forward strand.
TTTTCGTTTTGTAACTTTTCCCGGTCCTTTTTTCGGTGTCTGTTTTGTTTTTTTTCCTTTCTTATTTCAAGTCCTTTTTGCGACTATCTTTTTCACTACATTTTAAATACATTGTACTACCTTTTTAGCTCTTTTTTATTAGTTTTTGTACCGCTTTTGAGAGCGCTTTCCGAAGCGCTTTTTGCAGTATTTTTTGTACAACTTATCGCAACACCTCCTCCCCGTTTTCTACTACTTTTTATTTTACTACACTTTCGTCTCTTTTGTCTGCTGCATTTTCATTCTTTTCCTAACTTGATTCTTCTTCCGTTGTTTGTGCTTTCAACAGCAACAACAACAACACAAGTAAAATGCCAAAAAATGCACTCCTACTCTTTTATGCATGATTTAAGCACATCTTTTGTTGTCCTCTGTTGTTGTTGTCAGGGCGGCGAGTGGGTCACACTGCCACATGAAGAATTTCGTAGCTCCTGAAATGTCCTGATTGCTTTCTTGTTAGTGTAGCTTTACTTTTATTTTTTCATCCTCTTTAGAATTTTTAAATATTTTATATCTTTTATTTTTTTGTTTATGTATTATTATTTTTTATTATTCTTCTCCTTGAATGAACGAAAGTCAAATCGAAAACCGTTTCATTCAATTTACAGTTAATTTTTAAAACTATCACCAAAAATTATTATCAGTTCAACAGTATTTCAACCGGTTTTTATTCATTTACTAAATACAAATAAAATCCTCGTAAAAGAAAAAAACCACACACGAAATTTCAAGTTCATCGTCTTGAATGTTTACAACATCGTTAAATAAAAACTTCATTTGATAAGCGACGCCTTCGTATCTGAAATCAGAGTGAAATCCTTCAATGCAAACATTATAAAGTGTGCTACTAGTTTAATGATTTCACTTGAATCACATGTGATTCACACGATACTCGTCATTAACTGACGCTAATTGTGCCAGTTTTTAATTTTATTTTCCCCTCGATTTTTTATACCTATGATTATTATTTGTTTACTTTCGATATTCAACTCGTTCGTTCGATCTGTCGATGCTTTTGTTTTTATGGTTGTTGTTGTTGTTATTGGTTTTGATGTTGCTATTGCTTTTGTTGTTGTTTTTTTCTTTCTGCCGCAAAGATTATTGATTATTGAAGATTATTCATTAAAGCAGTTTTAATGTTTGATAAACTTTTTAGTTTTCACTTGTAAACTAATCGATGGAAATTTGCAAAAAAGTCGCTTTTACTTTCCGAAAGCGGATCAACCGTTATTAAATCCATTTATATTTTTGTACTCCCTGTTTCTCTCTCTCTCTCTCTCTCCCTTTCTCTCTCTCACACACATTTCATCATCTAATTGATGAAGGTCCCTCTTTTTAATCATAACCCATCGTCACAAATGTTGTAGTCATCAAAGCTCATCAAGACAAGAGTAGATTACATAGCAATTAGTTGGCAACGCTGGTAATAAAACTGCTCCATTCAACTTCTGCAAGTCACTCGGTGCCACTCGTTGCCACTCGTTTCATTGTAGATTTTTTTATTTTATCGTCAATTAGTCTCGGGTCAGATGCTAGAGTAAGAAGCCGAGAAGAGTGATTACAAGAAAAGAGTCGCTTAAGAGTGATTACAAGAAAAAACAAAGATGAGAAGAGGAAGAATGTGAAAATTATTATTATTATGAGAATTATTGAGAGCCGTATTTAAGTTGGCTGCACTTTAAATGAACTGAAAATTGAAAGTGCAACATAACAAGCATAAATATTGTAGAATAGATGACCCATGTTGGTCTACTACAAGAGTAGAATCCGAGAGAGAGAAATAGAGACAGAGAGAGAGAGAGAGAGAAAAGTGAAGACAGACTGATACAAAATTGCAGTTATTATTTTTTTATTGAACATCAAAACGAATCATGAAAACCTGTTTGTTGTTTTAACCTGAATCGGGAATTATACTGTCCGGGAAATATATAATCAGGAAAATATACTATCTGGGAAATATATATTAATCAAAAAGTTTTAGTCTCTTTCGAAATCTTTCAAGTATTCTTTAAGCATCTTTAAGTAAATAATATTTTCTAAATTTACTCAGATGTTCTTTAAAGTCCCTGAAGTAGTATTGAAAGTCTTTCAAGTATTCTCTAAACTCTTTCAAGTGTTCCTTAAAGTACTCTCATGTGTTTCATTCCTGTAAAAGTTCCGTAAGTATTTCTTAAAGTTACTGAAATGTTCTTAACGGATTTTTAAGTATGCTTCAGGAGGATAACCAAGCATCAAGAAGTAAAACGACCCATTTTAAAAAGGAGATGTATTTGGAGATTTTGGAAAATTTATTGTTGTAACCTTTTCGGATGGATCCTTTTTAATGCTTTCCCGAATAAAGTAAGGAAAGTGAGACCCTCTTCAAACCCCTTTAGGTACAGAGAACCAGATCAGGAAGAAAGACCTGCTTTTTTCTGCTACAAACGATGCTACAAACGATTTGTCATAATTTTACTTCCATGTGATACCAAAGTTTCAACTTTCTTCCTCTCTCTATCTTTCTTTATCTGTCACTCTCTCTCTCTCTCTGCTTGTCTCTCTCTCTAATGTTCTTTGAAACTTGCTGCCATAATTTAAACAATGCTAATGCACTCCCTAAAACGAACATCAGCAACGAAAGTGACAAGTGATGATATTATGAAGGGAACCAGAGTGAAAGAGAGAGAAAGAGAGAGAGAGATGGATAGAGCCACATTAAAAAAAACAATCGCATCATATGCGATAAAGTCAAAGAGCCGTTTGTCATCACGCTGTGGCAACCACGTTTTCAAGTTTCTATACAGACATAAGCAAAAACAGGATGCAACGCAAATTGATTGTTTCTTGTTGAGGGTCCTGGGGTTAAAAAATAATATAAATAAAAAAATAAATAAAAATAATTCACAATGTCACTGTAATATGATGAAATGTTGTTTCATTGCTGTTTGGGGAAAAAGTATTTTATGACAAACGATTTTTGTTATTCTTTGAAGTGAATTCTTTCGTTTCTAATATCAAAGGACTTTTCTTTGATAGCAAGAACATTTTATAATAAATGACTTGTTTTTGAAGGCATCAAAACAGTTTTTTACCTTCAAAGGGTTTATTATTATTATTATTTATGAATATGCATTTTTTTATTATTATTTTAAATACTTTTATTATTCATTTTAAAGAGTTTTAAGCGTAATTTTAAAGATTTTCATTTAATTTTAGAAGTTTAAGTTTTAATTCAATAGTTTATCGAAAGTTTTATGGAATGTTTGTATATAAAAACTAAAAATTGCCCTTTAAGTTTGGTGCCAAAAAACATCCTCTACCCAACGTTCTTTGAAAAGGTCGCATGCATGGAATAAAATAACAACAGCATAAAAAACCTGGCATTACTTCGGGGACTTCTTTTTATTGCATTACCATCAACGCACAAACGCATAAAACCGGGAATGATGCCGGGTTGTGAGACCGGTTGTGCGACAGAAGCTCAGAAGTGATGGACGAAGTGACGTTTACGAAAGTATGGAGGCAGTTCGGAACAGACGAGAGAGAGAGAGATAGAGAGACAGAAGACGGACGAAGAGACTGAAAGGATACGCTGTAGAATGAAATAACAGATGAGCAGATAAACCGAGTGATAGAAAGATAAACGAAGAGACTGAAAAACAGAAAGACAGATGGACACACGGACAGATGAACAAACGTTTTGACAGATGACGGAGAGAGACGTGAGATGCAGGGACGTGTTTGAGATCTGGGGCGAGACCTGGTTGGGAAACACGCCGGAATGTTGGAGTGACGTAGAAAAAAGTTGGCAACTCATGACATTGTAATAAGCCACGGCACAGATGTTAAAAGAAAAGACCTCATGCGCGCCCTCTGGCGGGACTCATTATAATATCATTAAAAGAAACTTTGTTAGGTTGAAAAACATCCGGTGAGTGTCCGGTGTGGTGTCCGGGCAGGAGGCGTGGATTTCAGTGGGAGTTTCTGGAGCTGTTAATAAAGCGGCTTGTAATCCCGTCAGTGGTTGTTCAGTGGTACTTCACAACAACAACAACAACAACAGTCAGAATGACAGCTTCCACTTTGACAGTTATTCTTATCATATGTTAATTTGTTCATTTGTGGAAGAAGAAATAAAAATTAATTTCTTTCTGTGTTGCACCTGCTTTTATTCACTTTTTTAAAAATTGTAAACATCCTCTTTGATTGATCAGTTGATCGATGTACATTTTTTTGTATTTGTGATTATATAACACGAGCATAACAAATTAAGTGGCATCTCTTCGGTTGAATGATGGTGAAATCATTGACGAAGCTCACTTCTTATATAATCATTATAACGGAATTTTGTGATTGGTGAATACAACAACAACACCACAAAATTGCAACCATAAAAAGGAACAGCAACAACAACAACTGCAACACTAATGATACAGCAGCTGCATTAAATTGCATTCTCTAAAAAAATCTCCACCAGGAAAGTCCACTGATACATCATCTCAATCCTCATCCTTCGTTTGTTTTACACAAAAAACCAAAAGATTACGAATAAAAAATAAAAATGAAAGCCAAAAATAAAACTAAATCGGCCTGGCCGAAGCTGAAATACCCTACAGTGTAGGGCCTACACCATGGTGACTTCTGGTGAAGAACCCTTTTGAACAACAAAAGGCTGCACCGAGCTGGTGGGGGACTTTAAATAGGTTAAAGTGGGCGCCCATAAATGGCAGGATACCCAATACTTATATTAGAAGTATTAACAATTTTATCCAGATATCTTTATTTGTGATCTATCAATCGTGATTTCCACAGACAGGCAAACAAGCAGAGAGGAGTGACACTGAAGAATATAGTATATATTTTGCTACAAATGCTTCGTGTCCAGAAGTACGTAACAAACGAAGAGACAAACTTAATATACCTTCGAGTGTAGGGTATCAAAAACCAGACTCGTGTTGATATTAAATCAAAAGCGCATCGGAGAAAATTATTTTGAGCTTTCGTCGTTAGAAGTTAAGACTTCGTATAGAGTTTCTGCTTGTTTACAGACGTCGAAGAAGATTTGCAAGTATTGGTTTTTCTTCTTCTTCTTCTCCTTATTTTATGCTACCTTTCTTCTTCTTCTTCTTCTTCTGGGGTTTTATGAAGCTCACGATTTACGCCGGAGTTTGATTGGAGTTGTGATGGTTTTTTTTTCTCATTGTTGCACTTTTTATTGGTGTTGTTGTTGTTGTGATTGTTTCCATAATATTATGTTGATCGTTGATGGTGCTGAACGATGTTGTTGTTATTTTAGTTGTCGTTACTGTTCACTTTTTACCATATTCGTACCTCGACTCATAGTCGCAAAATAACCATGAGCACAGGGTTTCGTAGGTTGCCCCGATGGAGCGGAGAAGGGGTCGGTGCAGGGGGTTCAGTGGAGAAAAGTCCAAAAATAGCTACACGTAATGCAGCAGATGGCTGGCACACGATTCATCGTGTCCGTTTCTGGTTAATTAGGAGGGTTCCTTTGGCTGAGTCTCGTCTTTAATCGTTGGCTATTTTTATTTAACCATAAAAAGTATCAGCATCTGAAGAGAAGGAATGAGAAGAGAGGGAGAGAGACGAAAGAAGAGAAAAGAAAACAAGTGAAGAATGGTTGCATGAAGGAACCCGAATCAAAGTCCGATAAGGAACAAAAGCAAGGCTTCATTTCGAGGATTGTCGTGGTTGTTTCATTAAAAGGATTACTTTTTCGCCAATTCGCAACTTGTTTCAGTTAATATAATCGAAGTAGAGTAAAATTTAATCGTTATCTTATATTTTATACATCGTTTGGACTCAAATCCTTCGAAATACGCAACGCTTCATCATATTTTGTACCCAATCATCATTTTAAGATCCCCTTCTGTTGCTCCCCCCCGCCCCCCTCTCGCTCTTCTACTTACTCTTCTTCCTTTATTTTTTCTTCGTCTACTTTTTCTTCTTCTTCTTCTTATTTAATGGGTACATACTCAGGGTAGTTTAACTATTAAATGTGGCTTGAAATTATTTCGCTGTTCACTCTTCCGCATTAAAAACTGTCGACAAGCCGCAGCTCGGAACATGAACCGAAAGGACAAAAAAAAAACAAAAACAATCGCTGAGTAATCAAAAATAATACGAAAAAAGACGAAAAACACAATGAAAAAAGGAAAACAAAAGAAGAAAAACAAACGGACAAAAAAACACATACAAGAAAGATGAAGTAGAAAAAAGACCAACGAAAAAATAGAAAAATGGCAAAATATGGCCATATTGTTTATTGTTGTTGTTGTTGTTTACTGTTCTTGTTAACCGTTGTGGTTAACTGTTGTTTCTTACCTGTTTTCCTTCTGTTGTTAATGCTGCTGCTGTTGTTGTTGTTGTTGATTTGTAAAATCCCTTTAAAATGTTTTTGCAAAATTCATCCCCATGATCGAGGATTAGAAACCGAACCGAAAATTCGTTTTTTTTTGTTGTTATTCCAACACACAAAATGGCGGAGGTGGAAAATGAAGTTGGGGAAAAAATGCGAAGCCTGCGACTAAGATTACGATTGAGAATGAATATGAGACGGATTGAAAATGAAACTGAAACAAAAGAGGTTTCTTTCTTTCTTTCTTTGTTTTTACTCTTCTTCAGGTATTAATTTTAAAGCAAAAAAAGGAGACAACAACAAAAAAAGAAGGAAAAAAACACATGATTACATGCAGGATGAAGTAGAAATGGAAATTAAAACACCAGCAACAACAACAACAACAACAACAAAGAGGATACAAAGTAATCAACAAATGGATACGCGCAGCAGATGCCAGAAAAGTTGTTGCTGTTGTTATTGTTTTCATCGTGTTGTTGTTTTAATGTTGTTGCCTAAAGTTGTTGCGGGCAAAACAACAACAATCATCGGCACTTGAATGGATGAAGGAGAGGAGCAGAGTAGAGAGAGAGAGGGAGAGACATAGAGAGAGAGAGGGACATAGAGAGAGAGAGAGAGAGAGAGAACAACAATAATTTAAGGGGCAGTAAACTTTTAAGATCAAAAATAGGCATTTTTTATTTAATACCTTCACCTTTATTTTAATTTAGAAGTACTCATTAAAGATTTCAATCTAGGAATTCCTCGTGAAAGCACACTCATTACATTTCAAGCTTTATAAAGAGTTTTTAATGGTTTTTTATAGCTTTTTATAGCTTTGAATTTAAATACCTTTAATATATCATTTGATGAAGAATAAACCACATCTGGCCATGGCTCTTCGCCGGGTACTTTTACCAGTATTCCGCTTGAAGGTGAAGCAACGTTGAAACCACTCACCACGTGTCACTGACCACTTGAGAGTCTCTCTTGGCCAACAGCAAGTTATTCGGCCCGAACATTGGCTCAAACACAACAAGGCTGAAAGTCTTTGAAAATCCAATTTCAATTACTGAAGTGATCAATGTCAAGTTTAAGCAGCTCGAGCGGGGCGTGGCAGGGCGGAGGAGAGGGCGACGCAACGAATCGAAACTCGGCTGCATACCAAACGACGGAGCGACGTAGCGACGCTTTTCATATAAAAAACAAGGCTTCAATCAAAACGTATTCAAGTGCTTAAGAAATACCAACGAACGAGCGAAAAACAGCACACATTTCTAAAAAAACAACTTATCAATTATTTTAGAAACATATGTTTTTTTTAAAAAATAAAAAAAAACTTCGCTTTGACGTCATTGACTTCAGTCAATAAACAGCGTTGACCTGAATATTCCAATCACGTTGCTTCACACACTTGAATTGTTGTTGTTTTTCTGTCGATTTCACAAGATTTCAGTTTCAGAAACGACAAAAGAAAGAAGAGTTGAAAAACAGCCGATGAAGTGAGAAAAAAGAAGTGTGGAGGGGGGCGGGGGGGGGGGGGGGGGGGGAGGGGGTCTCAAAACAGGATTACCACAATCATCAAATAAAAATAATGCAAACTGAAAGCTGAAAAACTGGACAAGGAAAGCGGAGGGGAAGGAAGAAGGAGGAAAGAGAAGTGGGAGGAGGAAGAAGGAATGAGGAGTGGATGGAGGAATGGATGAAGAAATGTCAGAATCAGGAGATGGCGGAGGATGGCGGGGACCAAGTGTGTTAATGAGTGAGTGAGTGAAAAAAATCACACTTCAATAGTTGAGGATAACGACGACGATGATCACGATGGCGATGATAACAACACACACTCGAGATGTGAAGATTTTTAAATGACACTCAAGACGACAGCATTCAGGAGATGCAAAGCTGCCAGTTGGTGGCTTTCGTATTCGACAGAAGCCAGGGTTTGTATGGTCAACAAACTCAACTATACACAAAATAAACCGTGCACGAGATGCTGTTGTTGTTGTTACTTTCGCTATTTTTGTTGTTGTTGGTTTTGTAGTCCTTCTTGTTCTAGTAGCTCCCTCGCTCTCCTTGCTCATGGGCCCTCTCTCCCGATCATCACAGGGCTTCCACTACTCATTCGACTCTCGCTCCCCCCTCCCCCCTCCGTCCCACTTACGTAGACGCTTCAGTTAGTGAAAAATGAGGTCGCAGCGTCAGCATCACATTCCATTTAAATGTTCTGCGATACTCATAAAGATAAATAAATGATTAACAGAGAGAAGATATGAATATCAGAGAGACACACAAACACTCAGTGGAACAGAAGCACACACACACAAACACACACACACACGCATATAAACACTCGGAGGCACGTAATCATCACTCACACTTTAAAGCTTAAAGGCGATTCCATGTTCTCACCTTACAATGGTTCGTGTTCGTCATCTGCTGTTGTTGATTTTATTTATTATTATTATTATTATTATTATTATGGTTGTTCTTGTCACTGTTGTGGTTGCTATTGTTGTTGTTGTTGTTGTTCGTTCGTTCGTAGTCCTTCCATTTCTCATCCATGCTTGTCAGCTCCATTAACGTCTATTAAAATAACGTTAAGTAGATGAAATCTTTTACAACAACAACAATACCAGCACCATCGCCAACAACAACAATATGCAGTGTTTTTTTTCTCGTTTCTATAAATTTTTATAACTGTTTCATAGCATCTCGTAGTACAAGAAGAAGAGTTTCAGTAGCTCAGAATGATGTCCGTAATCGGTGCTTAATTTTAATTGGGAAGGTGATGGGTTTTTTTCTCAATTCTTCAAATTTATTAATTATCTTTCAAAAAGAGAATAGATACAAACATACAATAGAATTTAATTGCTGTTGTTGATCATCAAAGATATTTCAATAAATTGTTTATTCACTCAATTTTTCCGATTTCTTTTCCTTCAACTGTATAAATTATTAGTAATGATTTTAATCATGTTATATTATCATGCTAAGTTATATCTAAGGTTCCATTAAGTTTTTTATGACTGAATACTCCTCTATATACGATCAATAGTTATTATAATGGATGAAAAATGCGACAACGCAACAAGTTGAAGTATCAAAATGAAGTTGAATGAATAAATTTTCCTAGGAAGCTGGAAACTGTGCCTTGGACAGACATAGAGAATGACGAACATGCGGACGGACAGATGATGGTTCATTTCTTGAACAGAAGAGCTTTTATACAGGATCCCCAGAAGGGCAAATAATAAGCGCTGCTTAAAACGTTCTTCTTACAAACACACGAAGAACACACACACAAGTCGCAAGTCGCTAGTCGCAAGTCGCAATCGCAAGTCGCTAGTCGCAGGTACAACACGCCGGTCACAGTCGCAAGTCGTGTCACACGATTTAACTAAAATTACAAGCCGAAAAAAGAAGCAGAAAAAAAAATCTATTTTTTAATTTTTCTCGAAATGTATTTCTTTCTTTAAATCGGTTTTTAATCTATTTTTTAGCAAGAATTTTAAGCATTTCATGGAATCTACAAGAGAGATAATAAAAAAAAATAATTTAAAAATAAACGAAGGTGTTTAAAAAAAAATTCATTATGAAAACAATAACAGAAACAGTAACAACAACAACAGTGACTAGTGACTATCTTTAGTTTTATTTAGATTTATTATTTGAGGTCGTAATTTTTAGGTGTTTATCAGCAGATTTTAATGCGTTACGCAAGAAGAAGTTACGAAGGGGCGATAAAAGAACGGAAAACAAAAAACAAGAACAACAAACAAAGAATTAAAACGATAAATGTTCGTATTTGAATAGCTTTTTTAATTGCTGACGATGCTTTAAGTGAAGTCACATGGTGCGAAACCTTCTAACCTCACCTCCCCTCTCCTTCACCCTCTTTCTCCCACCCTCCTTCACACTCTCTTCTTCTCACTCTGAACGTCCATGAAGAAGGTCGAACGCAGGTTTTTTTTTGCTGTTACTAAAAGAATAATTTTTGTTGTTAAAAGAATGATTTTTATACTTTTAATTGTTGCAAATATATGAATATTTTTATAATCGTTTAGTCGATCAGTTGATGGTATATAATTTATAATACAAACACAGATAGTAAACTATTCTAAGAATTTTTGTGTTCATTCATTTTGTTGCTGTTGTTGCTGTTTTTCGCAGAATTGTTGCAGTTGCTGTTTGTTGATGATTTTATTTATTTTCAAACAGCAACAACGACTATAAAAAAAATCGTTGCTTAAAAAGTGCATTGAACTTTTACAGGAACAACAACAACAGCAACAGGAAAGAAAAATCGCAATTTTACATGTAATAAAAACACCCTACAAACAGCATCCTCGGAATAGTTTGCTTATTTGAACAAACTTTATTATTATTTCTTGTGCATTTCCGCAAGACACAAAAAACAACAACACAAAATCTACCGATGCATGTCTTTTTCTGGTTCATAAAAATTCATTCTGAGAATGTTTTTTGTTTTTTTTTTTATTTTTACTTGAAGAATTTTTCGCCTCATCGCGATGCCAGGAATCGCAAAATAATTCAAATGCGAGTCACTCTCGGAGGTGACTCGGTGCGTTCGAAGCAGCGGCAGAAACTTTTGCTTCTTCTTCTTCTTCGTTTTCTTTTGTTTCTTCTTCTTCTTGGTCTTCTTTTTCTTTGTTTTTTTCCTACACCAGTTGTTTGTTTCCTTTTTTTTCTTAAAACCAAAGAAATGCTTTTTATATTGCATAAAAAGAATTTATTTTTTTCTATTTTTTTCTTACTTTGGGGTCTTTTATTCGTTTTTTTCATTTTTATACTTTTTTGAATTGATTTTTTATAGTTTTTTTGTTTCTCCGATTCGTTCTTTTATGTTATTTTTTTTATTTTGGAACTTTTTCCTTAGTTTGATTTTAGTTTTAACTTAGTTTTAATTTTTTATTCTTTGTCGTTGGTTTTTTTCATTGTTTTCATTTTTCTTTTATTTGATTTTTATGCATTTTCGCTTCAATGAAGTGAAAAAGAAGTCCATCTAAAAACTATTGTATTAGTTGAATGGTTGAAGTAGAAATGGTAGCAAAAATAACAAAAATAGTAGTAGTAGTGGAATAAAATAGTAGTTATACAGCCGTAACGAAAGTGGTGAAAAGTTTATCCATATGCAATTCGGAAAAAATTAAGGAGAAGAATAAGTAAAATAAGACGAAAACGAAAGGGAAGAAACCCGTCAAGAGACGGCTTTGGCTATTGGGTCCGTCTATTGGCTATTGTCTATAGATTGCTCCAGTTATTGTGAATATTTCATAGTGACAGCTGATTTTGACGGTTTCTAATCAACAACATGAATACCACGCCCGAGTATTCATGGGTCGAAGATCATCTCCCACTCTGTATCTGGTGGGTCGAAAACGGCTCCTCCATTACGGGGGCTCGGTATCGCCTACAATTGATTCCTTTGAGCCGGAATACGAGCAAAGTCATGATAAGGTTATTCTTCTTCATGACAACGCTCGGCCTCATGTCACTAAAGTCGTAAGAAGATCTTTGGAGATGCTCAAATGGGATTCTAAGGACACTGCTCCTTCCGATTACTGGTTGTTCCGAAGGATGCAGCGTGATTTGCGCAGTCACCGGCTCACTTCTTTCGCAGAAACCGAAAATTGGTACCAAGATTGTATCGCCTCCAAAGACGAGTAACTTTTCTGAGATGGAGTTTTGAAAATCGCCTGAGAGATGGGGAAAAAGTAGTAGACAGCTATGGAGAATATTTTAATTGATCTGTTCAGTCATATTGTTTTGAAATACATACATTTTTTAATACGAAAAAAGGGAAAGGAACCAATTTCTAGTCCCAATATTTTCCTGACCTTAGTTTTTGGTCTTGGTCTTTGATCTTTGGCCTGGACTTTGGTTTTGGTCTTTGCTCTTGGTTTGCGTCTTTGTTCTTGGTTTGGGTCTTAGCCTTGATGTTGGTCTTCGTCTTGTTCTTGTTCTTGGTCTTATTTTTGGTCCTAGGTCTTGATAATCATCAATGTTGAAGTCATAAGAATCACTTTAAAATAGCTAATAGAATGTAAAACCTCATAATAGTAAGTAACCCGAATAATTTGGAACTAAGCATGAATATTAGTATTGATAATAGTAGTAATAATAGTAGTGACAATAGTAGTAGTGACAATGATAACTTAAACTTAAAGATATTCCTTAAACCATGAAAAGTGGGCAAAAATTTATCAATTTAAGGGTTAGTTAGTTAGTTAAATCCAAGTGCTTTCGTAGTGGTTGTGTTTGACTTTTGGCTGCTGTATTATTGTTGTTTAAATTGTTGTTGTTGTTTTTGTTGTTGTAAGTCTTTGTTAACTATAAACGATGACTTGTGCAAGAGGAAAACCATTTTGAAAGCTCAAATTGGCGCAAGCGTAACAACGTCCCTGACCTATGGGGTCTCAACTACAAATACAACAACAAAAACAATAATGATAATAACAACCAAACACCAATCGCACACCAACAACAACAATAACTACAAAAGACAACAACAACAACAGCAACATTTATTACAGTGACTAACACGATCATGATACAAGGATGGTAGATAACTCATGATGTTCATTTATTGTTGTTGTTCTATTTTGTTGTGGTAGCTACTGTTACAGTCACTCTTCTTGACATATTGCAATCATTCCATCATTCATTCATTCATTCATTCATTCATTCATTCATTCTTTCAACCACAACATCAACAACACTTTTAAAAGATTACACGATCGTTTGTCGCTACCGTCCGTCATGTCACGTGGGTGTCTCTCTCTCTCTCTGTCTCTATATCTCTCTGTCTCTCTCTCTCTCTCTTCCAAATGATGTCGACAAAACGACGCCGAACTTTTGTTACACTGTGGCAACATTTCGGCTGTCACTCTGCTTGTCACCATCTCGATGGCTGGCAAAAAAGTGTTGCTGCCGGTCGTAAATCATCACTTTAAGCGGCCTGGCATTCTGGATACTAACGGAACTTTGAAGCCCCATCGTGTAGTTTTCGTGCCTCTCTGGAGGCCGCTTAAAAAACCAACAGCACACCCACTCAGCTATTATTTTTTCTCTTTTATTCCCCCCCTCCGTTTTTTCATGTGATTTTTTATTTAAATTTAAATCACTTTAAAATTAAAAAATTTAAACTTAAAAATTTAGCCGCTCGTGATTGCTATGAAGCTATGATTTCGTCTCCATCGTTTTTGCAGACATCGTTATAATCATTATAATTATGATCATCGTTATCATTATGATCATCATTATGATGATGACGCTGATTATTTTCTGGCTTCGTGACAAACCTTCGTAAAATTCAAAGATTTCAACGTGAGATCAGCAACTCAGCTCAGTTTTTGGTTTCAGTCTTTAGATTGTATTTCTAGTTGTTGCAATTTGCACCCGTTATTTGTAATCACTTTAAGTGGCGAACACTTTGCACCAGGTTTAAAATAATTTCCCGAAGTCGGTTAATCTTTTGCAATTCGTCTGCCATCGCAGTTCAAAGATCAGCAGCGAATTCAGAGATTCACAACGCGATTCTTTCCATGAAGCTTGGATAATTTAGTTTTTTAAATAAATATTTCATATTTTAATATGAATACTTTATACTTACTACTATAATAATACTAATACTTTATATTTAAGGATTCGGATGCCGAAAGAAAGGATTCCGTACGACTGGAGTCAAGTAAACTGGCGTCAATCCTTCGTCGATCACCATCAGTCGATCACCGCAATCAATTTTTCTGTTGTCGAATTTGTAAAAACATTTTAGTTTTTTATATATAGTATATATACTATAGTAGATAGAACTCGAGTCAGTTTAAGAACTCTGTAAAATTTTGAATGATAGGGAAATCATTTTGATACTTTTTTACATATGATATTAAACACTTTTCAGTAAATATTGATCAACCATGTGATATTTGTATTTATATTTAAAAAAATCATATTGTACGCCAAATATTGTGTGTATGTGTTCGTGTGTGTGCATATTTGTAAGTATTCAATATGTTTATGTAAATTAGTTGGCATAACTGTCCACTTCTAAAATCCCAACACGATTTCAATTAAATGCAAGTCAATTTCAATGGTGATCCATTAAAGGACTAGTTAATGCCACACAAACACACACAACCACACACACACGCACACAGAGAGACAAAGAGACAGTCGTAGTGACACACAGGGGCACACACCGATACATGGAGATATAAAGTATACTATATACAGATACAACCCGACTTACATCCATTCCAACAAACGCACGCATCATCAACCGACAGACAGGCAGAGAGACGGACGGAGAGACGGACAGAGAGTGTCCGTAACACTGCGGAACAAACAATTTAATTTATTTGCCAATCTGGCATCAGAGTGCAACAACAACAACAGCAAACTGCAATAATAACGGTTCAGCCGCGAATCCAATGAAGTACGGCGACGGTGCTAATTTGTGGCACTCAGACACATTAAATAATTTTGGTTCAACAGACGATTGGCGATATTTGCAGAGAGGGGACAAGAGAGAGAGAGAGGAAGGAAGAGAACGAGAGAGAGAGAGAGAGACAGACAGATAGAGAGGGCCGGAAGTTAAAGGGAGTGAGCATGAGTTCTCTGCTGATTGACTGTCCTGAGTAGCTGGCTGACAGGGGCTGGTTATTTGGGAGACTTACTGAATGACTGACTGATTGATTCGCTGACTGACTGATTCACTGACTAACTAACTGGTTAACTAACTGAACTACTAACTGATTGAATGACAGTGTTGTCCCTTCTCAGTTTCCTTCCCTGACAGCACGATGAACACCACCCGCTGATGGTGTTCAATTTCGCCGACTGCGAATTAATTTAAATGCACCGACGAGCTACTCACTTATCACTGCCAAATAAATATCATTGCTGGATTTTTGATGTTGCGGATGATGGTTGCGTGGTTGTGGTTGTCGTTGTGGTTGAAAACAGACAGAGAGAGAGAGAGAGAACGAGAGAGAGGGAGATAGCAGCACATTTTGACAGCTCCGTTATACAAATGAATTTAAATTGATATCCAACAAACCAAACAGAAAACATGACGAAAAACAACAACTACGAGTTCATTCGCCGAATTCGCGATGAGATGAGAATTGATAAAATAACTAAGTAATGAGTAATAAAATTGTTGGGTTTTTTTTCTTGTGGTTGGTTGAGCCTCACCAAAGATTCTGCAAGATTCAATTTAAAATTAGCTGGTTAACGGTTAACGAAGTTGTCTGGTTGGCGGCTTTGAAAAGGGCCACAACGCCCATTCGGCGGCTTTTGTGGTCCATTTTGAGTGCCTTCCTTGAAATGAGAAGGAATTTTTAAGAGCTTTTTTATGTGCTTGTTCTCTTATTTTTTGACGCATCAGCTGATTTCTCCATCAGCTGTCATTAATTCGATCCCTCGTTCGTTCTCTTGTTCGTTCTTTCGTTCTTTTATTAAACTTAACGAAACGTTTCGTTACGTAAACCTTTGAATACGAATTTTTTTTACACAGTTCCACATTTCAGTCATGCATTATATTAGAATTTCTATACTTTAGCTTTTGATGTATGTTCATCGACCTCACTGCAGTCTTTGGAGCTGTCCATCCGTCAGCCTCTCATCGCCAATGAAAGCTCTCCTTCACATCAGCTTTCATATCATCTTCAAGCTTCTCAACAAAACGGCAATCGATTTAAGTTTACCGTTATACGTCTTTCTATCTTCCCACAATATTCTCTGGATTTAATCCGTTCCTTCTTCATCATTCTTGCTGACACCACCTCCCCACCCGACTTCTCACCCGTCTTTCAACTACTTCAAAAATATTTTCCCGCGGTATTTGCATCTATAATAAACTAAGGGAACTTCTCAAGAAACACGTCGATTTCCTGGATTCTTCTTCTTCTTCTTCCTCTCTTCTCCATTCGATCGTTACTTCGAAATACTACTTGAACTGCTGCATCGAACTGCTTGAACTGCAATAATTCAACTTCGAAGCCAACAACACCAACAACAACAATCATCATTGATGCCAGACACTTAGACACAAAGTCGAATCTTTTCGCAGTCGGAAGCGAGTAAATGCGGATTGACAGCAACTCTTCTCAAGCGGGACTCCTTGAAGAGGGGCCCCCATCTCTTTATCACCCTTTCTGTCTCCAACCTCTCTTCGTTTACCGATTCTGCGAATAGAGAAAAGTTTTCCTTTTTAGATTTTTCCAATTTAATAATTGGTTCTGACGTATTACTGTTGTTGTTGTTGTTGTTGTTGTTGTCGTCGTTGTTTTTGGTCTTTTGCTACTTCTTCTTCTTCTTCTTCTTGTTTCCAGCTAAGACAGGCTCTGGACTGGGGGCCAACTTAAAATTGTTGCTGTTACCTGAATGCATTTAAATGGAGTGCCATCAACCTGAAACCCATGACTCTCTCCTCTCTTCGCCTCCCCTTCCTACTCTTCATACTTCCCTGTCCACTCCCTCTCTCTGTCTCTCAGTCTCTCTCTCTCTCTCTTGCACTCATTCAGTCACTCACCGATTTTAGAAATTGCAACTTTTCAAATGTTTGAGCCACGAGTCAGCTACGCAAATCGCATGCATTTTTCTGGGCTCCTTTTCGGGTCTTCGGATACCGTGTAGTAGGATAACATGTAGAAAACAGGGTGTTTCTTATCCTACAAACACTATAAAAAAGCATAAAAAAAATTATGACAGTCAAAATTAAAAATCATCGCTTCGAAAAGTGTTTCGAATAATTAATTTCAATCTAAAAATTAGATTCACTTCAGTTTTCTATTAATTTTGCATGCTTACCCTGTATATTTGTTGCTTTGGTATTCAAAATCCATTGAAGTTGATGCACTCGAAGAACGAAATCTCAACTTCAGATGAGGTACTGTGAGAGGTCGCCTTTAAAAACAAAATAAAAACAGAAACAAAAATAAAATCCCATAGAAAAACTTCAGCATCGAAAAACATGCTTGGTTCTAATGTCTGAAAGAATTTCAAGAGACTTTTAAACCAGGTGATTAACAGTTAGTGGAAAAATCAAAAAAAAATCAAAGTAAAAATCAAAGAAAAGTCAAAACAAAGAATCAAAGAAAAACTTAACAAAGCAAAGAAAGATTAAAGAGAACTCCAAATTAGGAATCAAAGAAAAAATTTTAAAAATCAAGGAAAACCTGAGAAAAGTTAAACTAAATCAACGAAAAATCAAAGAAAAATTAAAGAAACATCGAAAAATAATAGAAATTAAAGAAGAGAGAGAAAATAAAGAAGAATAAAAAAAAACTTTAAAAAACCTTTATTCATTCTTCATTTTATTAAAAGTAAATCATTTTTTTAACACAAAATAAATAACTGGAAAAAAATAAAAAACTGTTGCTCATAACTCATGGCAATGTTTTTGTCTTTGAATCTTCTTCATCATAATTTTTCCAAATACTCGTGAACAATAATAATTATTTATTGGCGACTTTATGTTTATGGAACTTCATGATTTTTGCGAAAAGCAAATCATTCACTGTGACGCAACCGTGACATCGCAATCATCGAGCCATGCAAGCAACGCAATCGTAACCAAGAAATCGTTTTTCTGGTACTAATTTATGGCTACGTCTATTATTAGGCACTCTTCCTGTGATAGAGTGAAACGGAGAGAGTGTGAAAGGAGAGCTGAAGCCCTGATGAGTGATGGAGGGAGATCGATGATGGTCGTCCATGGTCGAGAGTGGTCGAAAAGGTATTTCACCAAATTAACTCAAGGAGTGCTTAAAATGCAGAATGACCAAAATACACCTTAAAATGTTTATTTAATTATACGAATAAAACACAAATAAAAATACCCGTAAATGTTTCAAATTATCTGCAAAAAATTACCGATTTCGGTCTCTTCTTCATTGAAGCAAGTGGGAGAAAAAATAACAAACTCACACAATGACTTTGAAGACATCCACTGAAAATGTCACTAAAAATGCAACGGAGTGAGAGAGGGAGAGAGAGAGGGAGCGTAGAAGAGTTGGTGGATGCGATGGCATTGTGTAAAGTTGGAGCGGTGCAGAGGTGGAGGGTTGCAGGGGTGAAGGGGTACGGGTGCGAGCCAAGTAACTAAGCAATGCAACAAAATTGCACAAAACAATAAATGAACAAAGTTTGTTGTTTGTTGAAAAGTTCAGCGGCACGCAAACAAAACGTCAAAATGTGTCAAAGTATCAAGCGAAGTGAGGACTGCTTTTTTTCCTACGTTGTTTTTGTAATGGATTTGGTTTTAAATTAAATTTTTCATTACTTGACGGACGAGATGACGACATGAGTGACGAGACTGTCGAATGACACGAGATCATGACAGCGGATGATGTTGATGCTATCATTGCTATTGTTGTTGTTGTTGTTGTTGTTCGTATACTATATTAGTTAATAGTGTTTCTTATAGTTTCTTTTTCTGTTGGTGTTTCAAATTCAAAGTGAAAAAAGTGTTGCCATATAAAATTTAAGAGTAATTCTTGTTAACAACCCACACTTTAATTTAACGCGGTCTTAAAATCTTTGTTATTGCGTCATTAAAACGTAACAAACACAATGTAGTTGTTTTAGTTGGTGTATTTGTATTCTTTTGTTTTAATTTCAACATCTTTTTGGCATTGTTGCATTTTCGCCTCGAATGATTTGCATTCGCTTCGTTTATTCTTGAAAAAGCAATAAAATGCATATCATGGTTTTAGCGAGGGTGAAAAAGTAACCCCAAAAAAAGTGCAAGTTTCTTAAATTAAAGTTTAAGGACGAGTCTAAATATGAAATGAAGAGCTTTAAATGAAGACCAAAAGAGTATCCTTTGAGATCCTACACAGTTTTTAGTTATGTGAAGAACACAGATCAAAAGAAGAATCGAAAGAGAGATCGAAAGACAGATCAAAAGACAGACCAAAAGACCGTCTAACAGTAAAACAGACTTCTTTGCATTCCTTCGATTACATGACTGAAAGTGTTTTTTGTGTTATATTCCACGATTAGATTTAATTTCATTTTCTCGAAGTTTAACTTTTCCCGGACTACTTTTTTTTTGCTCCACAAGGTAACTGAACTGTGTTGAACATTGTTGTTGTTGTTGTTTTTGGTTTCGTTCACTTCAGCTAAGTTACGATAGACATTCGGCTGTATTCACCACATCTCATTGATTTGCATTTTTAGTGAAAACAATGATTTGCATTTATTCTACGGCGATAAAACGAATTCTGCGATCGCTAAGAAACCACGAGTGCGTGACTCGGTTAGCAAGTGTTAATTGTTGAAGGGGATTCACCGAAGATAGAAACTTCGGAGAAGCCCCTTCAACACACAGTCCAGTTATAAGGAAAAAATTAAAGAAAAAATAATGGAAATGCGGAAATGTGTTTATCCCAAGCAGAATGTTTATGTATTTATTTTGGTGAGAAAATTAAATCAACAATGAACTGCGGATTCGTAAAATGTGTAGAATATCTAAAATAGAATCTGGGAATTGACTAGAAAAGGCAGCAGTTGAAGTGAATACTAAATGCTGGATCCTATAAGAGTAGACTATATCGTCTAAGTGTATATACCAACTTTAAAATACTCACTGATGAAATCGCGATGACATTTTCATTTTTCATACATTACCTTGAATGATGACACCAACAACAACACAGATAAAATCATAGACTATTTGCATGTAATACTAAATAACTATGCAAATTCACACAAGACACTTTATGTTAGTATAGAATGTTCCGTTAGAATGTTTTCTCAACGCAAAAAGAGTATTTTTATTGATTGCTCTCTTTAGTAAGTTTTACTTTTGCATCGTGTTGCTCTCTAAATTATCAACGGCATTTTTTACAGCAACAGATTCGAACATCACCCATCAGTATCGAAATTCTTGGTAACATCAACAACAACAACTACAACATCAAAAAGCAAGAATAGAATCACAAAATGAATCCCCAGTATTCTGTGCTTCTGAATACTGAAGAAGTTTAAATTGATTTTCATGTGAGAGGAATACGCAAGAAAAGCATTCAGGATGGTTCTTTACTATTATTATTATTCTTCTTTTTATACCCTACACTCGAAGGTGATCAAAGTGTGGGTGTATTAAGTTTCTCCATCCGTTTGTAACGCACTAGAAGAGTCGTTGTAGGTATCGAAACGTTATTATATTCTTGATCACCATCACCTCCTGACCCATGGAACTTGAATCATGAGCAAATACGCGACGTGGTCTATCCACTATTCCACTCTATAAACAATCAGTACCAATCAGTAGTATTAACACTTTATTATTATTCTCCGGTAGGCGTGATGCGCCCACTTCAACCTAAGCAAAGCGCCAGGTATGTAATAAGCAAAGCGCCAGGTATGCGACTTAAGATTTTCCTTCTAAAGATTCTCATTTAAGGGAGCTTCCATCAGAGGTCGCAAAGGCGTACTGTACCTCAGCTTCGACCAAGACGAAGATACCAGCACACGCTGTTGTTTTTATTCCTAGCCTTCTTCATTTCCACAACCAATATCACTCAACTGAACTCACCTCATCTGATTTCTTTTTAGGACTTTTTTATATGGATGGTCTTTAGTACGAGTATCAGTTTTCAACACGTACGCCTCCGGGAGCAGCTGTAATTCTTTCTCTCTCTCTCTCTCTCTCTCACCCCTCTCTTTCCCCCCCCCCCACCCACCAATCGCACCTCTTTCTCGCTCTTTATCTCTCCCCTCAATAGCTTTCATCTGGAAAGGAATGAATCCCTTCCTCGTTGTTTGTCTATTTGGCTATGGAGGTCGATGGATGGTGATGATGGTTTTCAGGTTGCTCTAAAAGTTGTAAAAGAGCTCGATCAATATTTGCGGAGGCGTTTGGATTTTTCTCTTTCCGTAAATCAAATTGAATAAATTTTACATTTCTTTCCACTTGGAAATCCTTCTTCAAGTTGTCTTTTCATTGGTTTTGCTATGAAATTCCTTTATTTGGAAAACAATATATAGCTTAGGCTTTATTGTCTTATATACATATATAATAATATAGCAATTGATGTTAGATTTAAAAGCAATATCTCACCAGAGGGTTTAAGAAAAACAAAGAAGAAAGAAGATAAAGAAAAAGAAAGACTCCGATTGGGGGATGGAGAGAGTGAGGGTGAGGAAGAGAAGAAAGTTTAAAGGAACACTTCTTCTGATTTAATGATTAACGTCTGAAACCGTTCTGGAAAGGGTTGAGTCGATTTAATCTAATCTTTTAAAAAATAAATAGAATACGTTTGGAGAATAGACAGAAATTAGAATCTCTTTTACTCACTCAGAATATTTGATGATGAGAAATGACAGAGATGAAATCCGATAAATTGATTAAAGTTTAAAGAAATCCAAACAAAAACTAGACTCTTCAAATAAGCTCTCAATCTCGCATCACTGATATCCTTAAGAGAATGTTAAGTTCTCACTTCTCTCACTAACTGAATTCCAAACAATGCGAAACAGTGTTGCTGACTTTGCCACACAAAAAGTATTGCGTATTGTTGCCAAGAAGCAAGGCTGCTCGGAACCAGTGACCCAGTAAGGAAGTAAAGCGAAATCAAGAAACTTCATCATTGCAAACTAATCCAACACAGAAGCAGCAGAACGAAAAGTAACAACAACAGCAACAACAAGAAGAAGCACTCAACTACAAAAACAAAACTCAACTACTGAACCCTAGAAAACTGTGCGTGGAATTTCGAGTGGTAAAGCAACTAGTAAAGTAAAGTGTAGTCCTCTGAAAGGGAGGGTTGATAAGGGTGAGGGTGAGGGAGGGCGGTGTGTAGATCGAAGGGACTGAGTTGGTGAGCACTCTGATATGGAGTGCTCCCAGAGCGTAAGTAGAAGTAACGAATGATGCAGTGAGGTTCCTTCTCTTGGAGGGTGTGTAATAAATCGCAATTAATACTCTCTGATATGCTGCACTGCATGGTGA
The DNA here is from genome assembly GCA_949629155.1 of Myopa testacea. Classification (NCBI taxonomy): domain Eukaryota; kingdom Metazoa; phylum Arthropoda; class Insecta; order Diptera; family Conopidae; genus Myopa; species Myopa testacea. The sequence goes on from OX451345.1 coordinate 27,807,651, forward strand.
GCACTGTGCACCATGAGCCTCCCTCTCCCCATAAGCCTCCCCCTCCCCCTTAATCCTCCCTTCGCCTCACAAGTCACACTCTATCGCTATCAACGCAACTTTTCACGCTTCATGCATAAATTAAAATTGCTGCCAGACAGAAATGCGTCATGTTGGCCCAGTGGTGGAGCTGTCAACATGTCGTGTGAACCGCACCGGAAAAAGTCACACGAAATCTCGTCGGCAACCGAACAGAGTTGCAAGCAAAAAATTAACTCGGTCAACAACAATTGAAATTTCATGTTCCAGAAGGAATTCGGAATTTCATTGGTAGCACCAGCAGCGTTGCCACAGATGCAACCCGACCGTCCTTCATTCAAAAGGACGTGCACGGGCTGCCACTGAATCGTGACAACACGAGGTGGCAACGCGTTCCACTCGATGACAAAGAAAGACGGGGATTTAATTGAACTGCCACGCATTGCTTTAATGTAGTCACTGGTGGAAACACTTAATTAGTTCCCGATCTGAATTCTTATTTCTGTTCCTCGATGAAGTCATCATTGCATCACGACGTCATGATCCATTCTACAATTTAAATCCTGTTTAAATATAGACTCCATGGACTTTTGGGCTCTATTAAGGTCTCTAAATATTCATCAATCAATTTCAGGTTTTATTGATCTCAATTGATCACCATGTCCGTCGATATCCACTGATGTGACCCTAACTCTTTCATTCTCTATCGATTTTTATTAACATCACTCTCCGTTGATCTCCGGAGCTTTGTTAGTCTTAACGACACTTACGTCCATTGATCTCCATCGATTACGTCCTAGATCCCCATAGATCACCATATAAGATAAATAATACACATTGCAAGGAGTAAACTGAAGTGTAAAGTTATTCAGCTCAGCTACAGGTGGCTGCTTGAATTTAATTCTTACTGTAATGTAGTGGATTCATTATACTGCCCATCCCCCAACCTCTCCGATCCCACTTTATTATGAACTTCCATCCGTACCTCACATAAACTCACCACAACTCAGCGACATTTAGAGGAAATAATTTCCAATTTCTTAAAAGCTTTGTGGTTGCAACTAAAAAAGTAAAAATAGCCCCACATAAATTCTTCATTCACACCTCTACCAACTCTATCACTTTCTCTCCCTCCCTCTCTATCTCTCTCCCCGTTTCCCGCACTTCCTCTATACTTTTACTAGTTTAACCCTTGACTACCTAACAGTTCACTATTTCAACAAATAGTTTTAGTGTTGTTTATTTGCTACAAGTGTTGGTGTTGCTGTTGATATAACAAAAACAACAGCAGCAACAACATTAAGCACTCTTGTTGTCGAGTATTCTTTTTGGTGTATTTTTGGGTTTGTTTTTTTTTTTTTGTTTTGCTCCTTTTACATCGAGTGGTATTCTAGCATTGCACTTGAAATATAGTTGCTTTGTAAAATGTTCCGAGAAAAGTCAAAAAGTGTACCTCTTCCTCTTACTTCACCCTTCTCTTGCTTGTGTTCACCCTTCAGTTTGGTTCTGCTGGGATTTCGTAGTTGCTTAGTTAAGTTTACGAAATAGTTTTAATCCGAAACAACTTTTAGTTGTAGTTCAAGAGAAAAGTTTTTTTTAAGTGAATTTAAGTAATCTTATTTATTTCACTTTTCGATAGTTTCTGAGACAGACACACACACACATACATATATAATTATAAACGATATATATAACCTTTGAAACTAGTAATGAGAGGTTATCCTTTGGTTCATGTGAATTTTACTAAAGTAATCGAAATTACTTATCTAATTGAAATCTAATTACATGTTAAAGTGTTATACATGCCCTTTCTTGTGGCGTGAATATTAGATTACATTAGATTAGAGAAGAAATTCATTTGAAATTTCGGAAACTGATTTCATATGCTAAGAAACGAACTGTCACATTGACAGCTGTCACAGCTGACAGTTCTGGAAAACAAGACACAAACTTTGTTGTGTTGTGCTCTATTGAAGTCTGTCAATTTGGCAGAAATTTCGTCCAAATTTATTTAAAAGTTCTGTGTTACTTTTTTTAAATCAAGTTTTGTTTGACAACCATCCTTGCCATTCCGTTGTTTTCATATGTTTAAGTTGGCCAAATTGTGTTTTCAAATTATTCAGAATGTTGGTCACGATTTTTCATATCTTTCCTGCTGTCGTTCGTGTTCCTCGTCGTTGTTGGCGTGATGATGTAGCTATGTTTGTTTATTTTTTTGTTATTGTTTCATGCTCTAGAAACCTCAATCTTCGACCCCTCGATTGTATTCCATGATTACGGTTCCTTGACTTTGTGATTTTATGTCACTACTTCGATTTAGTCAGCTTAAACTCTAGGAATTTTGTTACATGATTTTTGTTCTTTGACTTTGGTTGTTCGACTTTGAATCCTTCTTTTTGACTCTACGACTTCGTTTGATTGATTTCGACCTCTTGACCTTGATTATATCACTTTGGTTCATCGAATTCGTCGACTTTGACTCGTTAATTTCAAATCCAAGACTTCGTTTGCTTGACTTCGCCCCATCGAGTCGTGTGCCTTGCTTCCATGAGTGACTGATTCCTTATTCCTTGAGATCGACCCACTCGATAATATAGAGTCTATATTGACTGGACGACTTTAATTTCTCGACTTTCATTCCTCCACCATGACACCCCGATTTCAACACCGAAATTTTGACTCCACGTCGACGTTTCCTTGACGTTGGCCATTCGATGCCACTCCTAGATCTTTACTCCATGATTTCGATTCCACAGCTTGTCCTCCTCGACTTCTGCTCAATGGACTCGTTTTCTCGACTTCGTTTCCTTGACTTCGACCATTCGATTTCAACTCTACGACTTTGATTTTTGTTTTTCTTCCAAGGAAATGAAAATCTCAGCATTGTGTTGCATTACTTCGTACCAACAACTTGACTGCCCTTCTTTTTTAGCTGCCCCCTGGCCAATATATTAGTAATCGAACCGAGTTGTCCGTTATCTTAAAAATATGTTTCTTTTTTGAATTCTATAAGAAAACGTTTTCTTTCGATTTTGACTTTTACTCATCTCTTTTCTTTTACTCATCATTTTTGTTCCTTTGACTCCTGGTTTCTTTATATTTTGCTCAATGTTTTTCTTTAATTTTTAAAACGTTCTCTGTTGTCGTCTGTTTTGTGTTACTTTATATTCTGAGGTTTCTTCTGGTATAATTTGTTTTTTTTCAGGATTTCAGGATATTTTTCAGTATTTTTTTTTGTTTTTACTCAGGTTTTCTATTTCAAACTTCTGTCGTGAGCACTGAACCAGATGATGTGTCAGATTTCACGCATTGTTGAAAGTTCTCTGGAAGGAATCTTAATGAAAGTCCAGAAGAAACCACTGAAGAATGTCCGCTATCGTAGTTGCTTCACTCAAGCATATTCTCATGAAAAATGCTTGAGTGAATCTTGATGAAAGATATTTAAAGTGGAAAGATTTATATTATAAAAAATATTAAAAACCTTTAATTATTATAGAATTTCGCTATCTGAGGTACCTTACATCTGATCTCTGCTTAATATAATTTTATCAGAAGCAGCGTTAATAAACTTTTAACTCTTTAAGAATTCAATCTTAAAACTGACGATGATCGGATTTTGCAGCTGAGTTCAACACCTGAATTACGAGCTAGAAATCATTTTCACAGCTGCTGCTGCTGCCTTCTCTTCCCCCCCCCTCCCACCCCCCCTCCCCCTCCACCTTCCAAAGTACTTAATTCTTTCCTTACTCCCCACTCCCTTCTTGGGAATATTTAAAGCACTTGACAAATGACGTCACTAATTCAAAATCATGCTGTATAACTGCACGATACTAGTTTAGTTTTAGTTCCCCCTCTCCTCCTCCTCAACCCCATCTTCCCCTTTCAGTTTCCCCTCCATGGCATGCCTTAAAGTCCCCCTTTTAAATCCGTTCAGTCGCCATCGTCATCGTCGTAGTCGTCCGTCTGAAACCAAAACGATTGCTCAGAAATGACAAAACGACGTCTCGTTGCTCGACTCGTGCAAGGATTTTCTTCGAAGCAATTTTTCCAAAAACAAAATAAATGCTTCAGTTGGTAAGCTGGGTAAAGGAAAAAGCAAGAAGAAGAAGAAAGACGTAATGCTGATGAGGGGGAGGGGGAAGATGGGACTCAGGAGAAGCATACGTTACTGTAAAAGGCGTTAAAAGACGTTGTTGCATTTTATACAAAATACGAAGAAGAAGGAAACGAGAAAACGAAGAGAAATAAAATAAGAAGACGAAAAGGAACAAAAAAATAAAGTGTGAAAAACGTCAGAAACTAGAATGGATTTAAATTTATTTGTGCGAATAAATTGCGTAAAATGAGAAGAAAGGGATTTCCAAAAAACAGAAAAAACGACGAGCAGAACGAAAAAACGGACTCTTAAACGAAAAAATTTTGAAAACGTTTTACGCTAAATTATAGCATGCATTCAGGAGCCAAGCATAAATTCGAAAATTTGTTGCTGTTGTTGTTGTTGTTTCTGTACTTAGTTTTTCCAGACAAACATTTGGCATGAATTCAAAGAATCGAATATTCTGAAAGATTCCAACATTTTTAACTTCTAAGAGATTTTTAGGTAGAGAGAAGGTCTTTAAGCTAGAGGAGGGCAGGTCGGGGTGTGGTTCTGTACACGAGCTTTATTTAATTTAATGATGCATAAACTAATGTTAATTGTTCAACACTGTATCACATTTTGAGGGTTATTATTGATGTATCTCTGTTCATGTGCTATTCTATTTAGTCAATATTTTATTTAAATACTATTTTAGTTAAATATAATAGTATTTTCACTGATATATTGTATTGTATGTACATATTTAATCTTTTGATTTCTGATTTCTTTTATAAATCACATTCTTAGTCTTATCTTTATTATAATTATTTATTATAACTACTTGATTTATTGTACATACACACGATTATAGTGAACTCTTATAATCTTAATAATAATCTTAATCTTAGTCATAATAATCATAAAACCAATGATTTCATATCTCAATTGATTGTTAAGTCGCAATCATCGAACTCAAAATCAGAAACATTAATTGGACAGTCACGACTTCGAACAGCGTGTTCTTTGAATTGGCTGTCAACGAAAATTAACTGCCCCAAAACACTGACCTACCACAACCAGGACCCTCAACCTACCCCCCAACCTGCCCGACCTGCGTCGATCCGCAGACCATTCAGACCATCACGGAACGGTTCACTTTTGGGTGATACTTACGAGAATATCGATAAATTCAGGAGTGCCTGATTTTGGGAAGGATTTGATGGGAAGTAAGGGAGGGGGTGGAGGAAGAGGGCGAAGGCGAGAGAGGTGTTCTTTTGTGTGGCTTGCGTGTTTTCGGGTGAGTGTTCAATATTGTCGCGCTCGTTAAAGCTGACAAAGGAGACTTTCACACGTACACAGAGGCGTATCGACTTACTTATACACCCCCAGACACACTTATACCCACACAGCACCACTTACACACACACACACAGACACTCTTATACATGTTAGTACACCTCTCACACACCTAAAACACTACCGCAGTTATTTTGTAACCTGATTGCGTGGTTGTTGTGTTTTGCATCATGTTGACACGATATGTTTGGCTTGGTGAGCGAAAGAGATGGAAAGTAGTTGAAGCAGCCGGTCGTTGTTAGCGCTTTGCTGCTACGTTTGACCCAGTCCATGCACTCATACCGTAATTTAAACGTTCGCTTCTTGCGCTCGATGGTGCTGACATTCGTATTGAATTTGAAGCCATATAAATTTCACCAAAAGAATTGAAAACATTGCTGTGCTGTTGTTGCTGTTTTTGTGGCAATTGTTGCTGTTGATATTTTCTTGTTCTTTCTGCTTTTATTGTTAAATCTTGTATTGATTTATAGCATTGCACAAGCTCCCGGCAATCAACCGAACTAGTAACGGGCTTGCCACCTATTAGTGCCCTCTCTCCTTTCCCCTTTCCCCGCCGGTGATTTTCTGCTGTCGTCTACCTTTCATTCCCTTCTCTTGCCTCTTTTCCACTCTTACCTTGTCACTTTTTCGTATTGATTTCACTTCTCTGCTTCTTTATTGGTTTAAAAAAAAACCAAAAAACGAAAAAACGAAATAAAAATCGCTTTTCTTTTTTCTGTTGAACTTTTTATTTGCTGCTCTTAATTTTGACTGCTTCAGAGTTTATATTGACATATACATACATGTTTATATACATGTGGCTTATACACATGTCAGCATGTTTATATACATGTTGGCATGTTTATATACATGTTGGCAAGTCTATATACATGTTTATATAAATGTCTGTATTTAAGTATATTCAGATGTGTGTGTGTGTGAGTTTCTATAACCATGTAAGTGTTTCTGTGTTCTTGTGTATTTTTTTGTGTTCATGGTTCATGTTCTTTCTTTTTTCCTTCCTTTTTTCATTCTTGCCATTTTGATTTTTGCCTCTGGCGTTGAATGACATCGACATGTTGTTGCTTTGATTTATAGGATTTAATTTCAGTTTTCCTCATCTTCTTCAACTCTACGTTCTTTTCGTGTCCTCTGGCATTTTATGGTCGCTTTTCTTTTGTGTTTACTTTATTTAATTATTATATTTTTTATATTTTTGCATCATTTGTGTCATTTGCAAAATTATTATAGTTGTAGCAGTCAATAAATCAGAGATCGAAAGATTTACGCTTGTTGTATACAACGTTTATATACAATGTTGATATGCAAAATATGTTGATATACAAAAAAAGAATGTTTATATACAAAAATTAGACGGAATGGTTTTTAAAGAAGACGCTTTTTCATCCTCTTCTTTTTTATCTCTCCTTCCATCATCATCATTCACACCATCTCATTTGTGTTCTCTCTAATTATTTTGTTTGAGAAAAAGCATTTATGTATTTTTCACATTTTCCACTCATTTAATCCCCGGAACTTAATTTCGCTCATTCATGGCATCGTTGGCACGTCGCTGCTGGTCAACGTCTCGCTGCTGGTCCAAAGCCACAAGATTACAGCGGATTCCTGTGCCCTGAATATGTTGATTAGCACGACCGGCAGCAGCAGCATCGTCTGCATCATCCGCATGATCCGCATGACATCCTGCATCCTGTCCTGCAGCCGGGGCTTGCGTTGTAACCACGTCCGACATGTTAACTCAACTCAACGTAACACAACACAACACAACACATCACTTGGACAGCGTTTTTAGTGGAACGTATGAAGAACAAGCATCAACACCCGATGTGGCCAACTTTTGCTGCTGCAAACGTGTTCAAAGCTGACACCGCGTAACAATGGATGTGTTTCGCATGCAAGGGATTAGATTAGGAATGAAGGGTGGAAGGTGATGGGAAGCGGGAGGAAAGAACAAGAAGAAGGCGACTGCTGATGTGCTGCAGTAACAACACGGTTGAATAACCGAATTTGTTTGCAGAGCTTGAATCCAGGAATTAAATTAGAAATTAATTGCTTTTTTTAAAATTTCTCTATCTTAATCTTGCTTTCTTTTTCTGTTCAATGCTTGTCTTCCACAATTGAGTTTTTTCACCACGTTGATTGATGGTGCTCTTTTCTCTTCTTTTTAAATAGTCTCTCAAATTGGGGAAAATGTTCCCTTCAGAATTTTGTGGTGATTCCGTAGCGTGGCAACTCGAGAGTATGCAAGGAATGTCAACAAACGGTTGTCATGTTGACCGAAACTGTAAACGTCACTAAAACGATGACATCTGAAGCGATACTCGTGGCAGTCAACGCAACACTTGAAGGTTATAAAATTAAATCGATTGTTGGCACAGAACGAGCAGATGCTGCTACTGTTGTTGTTGTTGCTACTTCCACTGCTGCAGGTGGGCTGCTGCCAGGGTTGCCGAAGCACAATCAACAAACTGTTACTGTGATGTTTGGATATAAATAGGATAAAACAACGTATGTGTGTGAAGGGGAGGGTTATTGAGGAAGGTGATAGTGGATGCAGAGGGAGAGAGAGTGAGAGTGAGAGTGGGAGAGGTGGATAAAAGCTCACTAGATACGGCATCAGCTGGTAGCTGGTAGAGTGCAATTGCAAATGTTGACACAAGTTTATTTTCTTAATGTAAACGAACGGGAGGAAATGCAGCATCAGGAGGAGGAGAGAACGATGAAAACTCGGGAAAAGAAGAGAGACCGACAGCAACTCCACCAACAACAACTGTGAAGTTGGAGTAAAAAGAACAACGAAAGCAGCATAACAACGAAAATGCGGCAACAACCGCGCCAGGAGATGGCAACAGATGCGTATTTTCGGCAAAAAGGTGTGGCATCCGGATGGATGAGCATTTACAGCAGCAACAACAACATTACCTTGAGACAACAACACCACGAGACAACAACAACAACCACCGCCATCATCATCATCAACATCACACTCCGCCAGCCAGAGACAAACACTTGAATATATTGCGGTGTTAAGCAGAAAAAGAGATAAATTTTCCGTTATGGGGCTTTTTTGTTCCGTTATAAGCGAAGGTAAGAAGAGTGAAGACTAAAGTTGGAGTAGACGCTAGTAGAACAAAACGTAGTCAAAAACAAAAGGTAGTAGAATAAATCGTAGTGGAAAACCAGTAGCCACATAAAACCTATCAAACCTTGTCAGCTTAAGTGCGAAATCACTTGAAATTCCATTTCTAAGAGCTTCACTAAGAGTTCTATTGGAAGGAAGAAAGCAACAGAGATCAAATAGTAGTAAAGAACGTAAAAAAGTAGTAAAATAATATGAGTTATAAAATGTTAGTTAAATATTAATCGTTAAATAGTGGAAGTAAAATAGGAGTGTATAATGAAAATAGTAGTAGTAGAAAAATTTCTCCATTGAAACACTGGTTTAACGATTACATTTCGGTTTGACGAATATTTACGAGTGTGCTTCATGCAGAATGAACTGAAGACCGACCACCGAAGACCACCGCAAGCCACGAACAGCTGAGTTTAAGGACATGCTTGATGGGGATCAAGCTAGAGTTCGTCGTTGGAGGGGGGGGCGGGGAGGATTTAACGGAGTTGGAGCTCACCGTCCAAACTGAGGTCGATGATGAGTTCACGACGCTGTTGAGCTTCAACGATCGTTTGCTGTGGTCCACTTTAAAGAGTTCGTTGTTGAACTCGTGGGAACTCTGATGAATGAACATGAAATGGATTGAACCAAGTTAAAGATACCTCAAGGAAAACGTATCGTTTTCTTATCGCTTCCTTATCGCGCAATTATGGCCATGTTATCGCCTTCTTATCTATTTTTGCGTTCTTATCGTCTTCATGTCATTTTTTTTTAAGTTTATTTGCTGCTTCTTATAGCATTTTTTTGCCATCTTTCCTTATATACCCTATATAAGTCTTTTTAGGGGTTCCATATCGCTTCTTCTTTTCGTTGCCTTATTGCCTATATTCATTGCCTTTTCACTTTTTATCATCTTCCTTTTCAGATTCTTTGTGTACTTTTATCATCTTTTTAGGGCTTTCTTATCACCTTTGTATGGCTTTATTTTTATTTTATTATAATTTTATTATCAATCTCTTCTCTTCTTCTTGTCGCTTTCTATTTTATTGAATATAAATTGAGTGAAATTGAAAGTGAGTCAGTTTTAAAGTTCTTTAAATTGCTTGTCGTATCGTCAAAAACAGCAACAACAATTTTCATCCTCATGTCTCCGATGTCCTTCGAACAGAAAATCGATGCAATTAAATGGAGTGACAGTGTTTTAGTGTTTCACCGTTATTTTTGGTACTCGGCACCCGAACTCGATACTCGTACTCGTTGCACCCGCGTACATTCTGTTGTGAGCGTCATCTCTTCAATTCTTCTTGATTGCAACAAGCATCGAATTGCAGCGGCGACCACATCGCCGCAAATTCATCAAATCAAATGGTGAAAAATTGCACTCGAGTGATTTCAAGTTACGAGTAGTGATGAGAGTGAATCCAGCTGACTGTGTTTCAGTGTGTTTGTGGGTGTCAGTGTGGTGGTGTGTTTATATGTGTGTTGCTCTGTGTTTCTGTGTTTTTGTGTGTCCTTCTGTTTGTGGAAACTACAGCAATAGAAGCTACCCTTTCGTTCGTTAGACTGCTGAAAAATTATAGCGATTTCGATAAACAACCTCATTCCACAATCGCCAGTAGTTATTAAGTGCTGACGTTGATCCTTAAATAAATCGTCGTCCTTAAATAAACCTGCCGTAAATAAATCTTCCTCAAATAAATCTTCCTTAAATAAATCTTGATACGAAAATAAATCTTCTTTCTTAAACAAGTCGATGTCCTTCAATAAATCAATATCCTTAAAAAACTTCTTATAAAGTTGAAGTCGTCGAAAACTCATCTCAAAAAATTTATTGAAATCCACAAAAAATCTCTTCTGTTTCGTCTGACAATCTTCCACGACAAAATGTAAGCCTTTTTTATTAAAAAATAATTAAAAACAAATTGCAAACAACATAAAAGAGTTGTCAATAATAAATTTCCAACCAATTATAATTATTAAAGCAATTAAAACATAGAAATGATAAAGAACAACAAAATAACAAAAAAAAGAAATAAATGACAAATAAATAAAAAATTAAAATAAAATAAAATAAAGGACCCTATAAACAAAAACCAAAATAAACTTGATTAGTGTTGAATTCCTTTTTATTCACAAATTGCAATTAATTCGATTTAATTTCATGGCAAAATATAATCGTTTCATTTAATATTTTTCAAAAAAAGACAACCCTAAACGTATGCAACACTTTTTTCATAGCTCATGGAAAATTAGTCCATCAGTCGAAATTTTTGTTGAGGCGTGAATAAAAGGATTTGTAAAATATGTAATAACTAATAAACGGAATTCTATCCATGGACATCAAAATTAAAGGCATTAAAAGAAATCTATTATTAAAAAATAATTTCAAAAGAAATATATACGAGTATTTTTCCAGGGCTTTTAATATGAGAACTTTTCATTAATCACCACGACAATGAATCGTTCTTTATACTGTGTACTCGTATTTTACCAACTGAGTCACAATGACCGATCCTTAAATTTAAACCCACACAACAGCGAGGGCGACAGAAAGAGAGAAGGAGAGAGAAAGAGCGAGAGATAGAGTGATGGAGCATAAATTTAGTGACATTAAAATGTCAAAAAGGCGTTCAAACTTTATTTTCCTTTTGCTTCAATAAAGCAGAAAGTAGATTTTTTCTCTCTCTCTCACAATCTCTCTTTTCCGCATCATCCTTTTCATTTCCTATCATTTTGTCGTTGCTTTTATAATTGACCGAATTTAATGCGAATGCGAAATGTTAAATTTTTTTGGTCGATTGTAAATTGTTTAAATGCAAGAAAAAATATCAATAAATCATTCTTTTTTCTGGACAGTTAAGCAGCAGCAGCAGAAGTGGTGGGCGGGATGGCAGGAGGAAAAGCGACTGTACAGCACATCTTCCTCTCTTTCTCATTCAGTACAGCCAACTGCTACATATATAAATTTTCCAGCCATTTCATTGAAATTTTCTTTTTCATTTCTATGGATTTGCGATCATACGCTATACAGCGACTATATATGAACGTATGTGAGAGTGTGTGGATATCTGCCATGCACACACACATACAAACACACACACACAATAAAAGCTTCCATTTTGTGCATAAATTTAATCATCGATCTGCCTTCAATGAAGCTTTAATGTACCCCATACTCGGTATTTGGTATTCGGTTTTTTCGTGCTTAATTCAATGGATCTGTTACTATATAGTTTTATTCTATCCTGTAGAAGTTGTGGTTTTATCCCAGTTTTATTTGGTTTTGTTTTAGTTTAATTTTCAGTTTCTATTTTATAAAAACTGTGATAGCTTTTAACGGGTTTTAAGATAAAGTTTTTAAAATTTCAATTTGTCTGAATTTCAACTGATAGTAGATGGTTTCAAAAAATTTAACTTTATTTAAAAATTTGTATTAAAGTTTTGATTTATTTTAAAGTCTCTTTTTATCCAAGTTTTTACTACATATTCACATCGTTGGTGAAACATTCTGCCTGTCCTTGAATGTGTATTATTCTGCATGTTCCTCTTCTCTCTCTCCCTCGGTTTCTCTTTCTCTCTCTTTCCCCCACTTAGTATTTAATTTTCAATTGCAATCGTGTGGCACACGCCGCAATTTCGAGTTATTAGCGTGGTTCAATGATTCGAGTAAAAACCTGGTCGATTAATTTACGGCTCCTGGTCTCGGTTCGCTGCAATTACAGCGGCTTACTTTGAGCTCACTTAAGCGCACATTTTGTGGCAACAACCGTCTTTTTGCTACTGCTTAATTATTTTTGCAGTGTTGCCACATAATCCACACACTGTTAGTGAATATCTAAATATATATTATTTACTTTTTGTCTTTGGCAGCACCAAACGAAGTGCTCCAGTGTTATTTTAAGACGTGATACGTTACGATTGCCTCATTCAAGCTTGTAACATGTAATGAGTCACAAGTATAAAGTTTATTATTAACAGCTGTTTATAGTTAAAGGAGTGGAGGGGTGAGCATCGAGGAGAGAGACGAACGACACTAGACAGAGAATCAGACTTTTCAATAGAAAATAAGTCCATAAAAGAAACTCTTCTGTCCGAAATTAGGAAAGTTAACGGGATAAACAACTTGAAAATAATTTGTAACTTGTCGATAGTAATAAAATTGTAATTTTGTTTTCTTATAATTTCTTTAAAACTTTTAATTTCCATAATCACAGTGTCTCTCTGCTCCCTCCCTCTCTTTCCCGGTAGCATTATCAAATGTCGTCTTTGCCTACCATAATCCATCACAACTCTTTTCATCATATTAAAAAACGACTCGAATTTATGACCATCTTAAGTCATCGACAGTCACTCGTCATTTTCCACGGTGACTGACTTTTATAATGAGTACAAAGTCATCGGTGTTGACAGCTCATCATGATTTTAGGTTTGTACAAAGTCGCAAAAACCTTCAGATTATACAAGCATTCATATGTGCATACCACTAAAACCACTACCACTAAAAAGAAGACCACACAAAAGTTAACCACTTTAGATTATGAATGTCTCTTTTATCGATAGGTTTTTAGGTCAAGTAATAATTTTAGTCTTGACATGAAGATGAACATGAAGATGACTTAAGAAGGAACCTTCACAATGTAATTGAGTATTATCTTTGTAACAATGAGATAAGCTTCACGATATACATATACATACATATACTCGTATATAGAGTTTCTATCCCAGTTGAAAGAAAAAACATCCGAGAGTTCAAAACAATTCTGGACAACATTCTTTAAAACGAAGATAGATAACGATAATTTCGAGTGTATAAATTGTCCTATAATCTGTAGAACCCTTAAAGTTATTGGTATGAAATTTAGCACAAATGCTCCTAATAATATAGTGTTTTCTGAGTTCGAAAATTAGCAAAATCTATCAAGAACTGCACCCATTTTTTAGACAATAACTAAAGGCACGAATTTTTTGAAACTAACAACCACAATATAATAAAGGATCTATGAGGACTACTCTGTATCTAAATTCCCGAAGATGTTGTATTAATTTTACTACAATATATCACTATCATACCAAAAATGGTCGTGGTCCATCCACTTTTTCACATTATCATTATATATCGTATTAAGAATTTGAGATCGAAAAGGTCTCAGTCTTTTAATATCAGATATCATTGATAAAAACTGAAGACAATATTTAATGTCTGAGCTGATTAATCTGGTATTAAAAACGTTGCTATTCAATGTATTAAAAAAACATATATTTTAAAATGATATAACTTAAACCCTAATGATATATCTTAGGGTTTGGAATGATAAGAGTGATACTAATCATGGTAGTTCACTACTTAAATAAGTACTTTAATGAATTCTTTGCTTCTTGTATGGTTTTTAAGTGGAGTAGCAAAGCACTTCTTTGATTGTTTATTAGTAAATTGCCATAAAAGTGGGCATAGTCCGCCCCTTCTCGCTCAATACACTGTTCAGTTTCTTGAATCACGAGGTTTTTGGTCACAATGAGTCACCATTGAGTTAATAAGACGATTACTATCCACTGTATATATATAAAATTGGCATGTATAATATATCTATACATGTGCTGTAGGTCCATATGTGCATTTATATTATTTCTTATCCAATTATATTATCCAATGTCTTTTATCTGTGGTTTACAACGAAGTGCACCTTGTTTACCTTGCTGCTAACCGCAAATGTTTTAAAAATGAGTTTTAATTGAATTGTTTGTGGTTATGGCACAGGGACAAAAGTAACAATGACAACAACAACAACAAATACCAATGCACAACAATGCAAATAACAACAAATATTTTATATAAACAAATAAATATTGTATATTCTTACGTAACATTGAGGTGAAGTGCAAATCTGTCACTTAACTGTTGACAGTTGTTGTCTATAGCGATTGTATCCAGTCACATATGCTTCCCCCGACCCCCACCCGCCCCAACGACACCCTTCCTACGTGGCGAAGTTCAGTTTGCGGTTACAATGTGAATATTTGCTGTTAACATGATTGTCAACGTTTGGTTACCAGGTTGGTAGCTTTTTAGGTCGGTTGGTTAGTCTATCGGGTGGACTTTTTTGTGGTTTGTTTGTTGATGGGTGTGCCTGTTGGTTTGTCAGCCTATTTTTGTGCCTATTTTACTGCCTGTTTATCTGTCTGTTTTCTGCCTAATTATCTGTCTGTTGATCCATCTATTCATCTGTTAGTTGGTCTGTCTTTTGATCTCTATGCCCTAGTCTCTGATCTCTAGAGTCTATAGCAATATTTTGCCAATATTCGTATTATCTTCATTTATTTGGTAGACATATAAACGAACAGGCAAAAATACTAAATTAAATCGATTCAGGATCTCGATACATTCGAGAAGGACGAACTTGAAACATCACCATCAGGCTGTAGGGTGTAGAAAAAAAGGTAAGAAAAAAGAAGACTAGAAGAACGAAATTTCAATGCGTAAATAACTTTTAAATAATTACATACAGAATTTAATATATTTTGGTTAACAGATTTTCGACAAAACTTTTCTCCTCAGAGAGAGAGATGGAAAAAGAGAGAAAGATGGAGTGAATGAGATAATCTGAGAGGGTGAAGTAAATTAAATAATCAGCTGCTCAACTGGAGCGTCAACTTTATGCATTTTAATTGCAATTTCATTTTTAATTGCGGGCTATTTTTGGTGTATTAAAAATGCATTTTCATTTTACTGCTCTGGCGAAGAAGCATAATAGGGGGAGGGATGTGGGATCATGAGGGAAGAACGCAACAGAAGTAAAGAAGTTGAGGGAGCGGAGGTTCTGAGTGCGGCTTGTAACCGGATTTCGGATTTATTAAGAGTGGAACAGAGGATGGAAACCAGTCGTAAATCCAGCAATTTTGATGCGAAGAGGATTTCAGATGCAACAGCAACATCAACAACAACAACATTAACAACAACAACGAGAAACAACAGCGAGCAAATCAACATCGCTGGCAACAACAACACTCTACACTATCCAGTGTTCAAAGGACACAAGATATGAACTGTGATAATAATAATAAGAAAAACAACAACAATAGCAACAGCAACACTTGTGCTTAAATGCTTGTGGGTGTGATTCTGTGAATGATTCTGTGACCGGCAAATAAAACAAAAAAAAAAAACAATTGAACAATCGTCATTTTAACTGCGAGTGGCGTGGAGATAAATGTGCTCCATTTCCGCTTCCGCTTCCTCTTCCTTTGCCACCATTGCACTGGACCGAAACAAAAGCAAATACAAAGTTTTTATTTTGAAGTCTGCAATAAAAATTAATGTTGTTGTTTCTGTTGCTGTTGTTGATTTCCAGTGAGCGTTGTTGTTCTTGTTGTTGGTATTATTGTTATTATTATTGTTATTATTATTAACGTTATTATTATTCTTTTTTGCCATTGTTGTCCTTTTATTTCCTTTAATACGCTTTTATTATTCACTTGTGTTGCACAAAATAAACTAATTCAATTAAATGTTTTCTTTGACTGTGACTGTATCCGGGAAGCAAACCCTACTTCCTCCCTTCCCCCACGGTCCTCTTTATCAATCCTCCCACACTTCCCCCGGGTCTGGCGTCTGACTTCGCTGGTCGCTCCTCGTGTGAAAATCTGACCGCGTTGTGTTCGTTCTTTATTTAAAATAACAACGAAACCGCTGCTGATTGCAACGCAGCCGCAAAACCACAAAACCGCCGAAACACACATCCACTGTACCAAAAAGGAAGGGACGATAAGAAGGTGGGGAAGAAAGGAGGAAGGAACGGAGGGAGAAAGAGATCGAGGTATCTGTTCATACACAATTTTCATTATTATAGAATCGTAGGTATTCTGATAGTGTTACTAATCGTTGTTGTTATTGTTGTTGATGCTATTAGTTAATTAAATAATTACGAACATATTACAATTTGATTAATATTTTTATATAATGATTTATTTTAAATATCAGAAAAACAGTATATCAGTGAAGAATAACATAGAGCGAGAGGGAGTGAGAAAGAGAGAGTGCCAGGCAGAGCCATGAAATAAACCGCTCATTACAATATAAGTGATGATATCCTAATAATTATATGATGAATATAATGAATAAATTATTGGCATAATGATGTTGGTCATTTGATGCATATCCGCCATTTTGAACTCCATTTAAGCAATAATTTTTAATTATTTATGCAGAATAAAGCGATACAAAAGAAACAACAAAGTAACAACGAATAAATTTGTTTTGTTTTGAAATTCCCAAAAATTCAAGTCTTCTGATTAAATATACGTTTAGTTATGCGTAGTAATATATGTATATCCCAGTACGTTTCATCTACCTCAGCACCAGTTTCTCGTTTTCTTTGAAAATCTTCGTTTAGTTTTGCATTTTACAAAATTGCTAACAGCGATTTTCTTTTTCGGAACCAGTGTAAAGAAAAATAATAATAATAATTCTGGGACTGTGGAAAAATACAAAAATAAAGAACTAAAGACAAACGATTGCTACAAAAATCGGAAGTTGTTTAAAAAGAAGGAAAACAATAAAAATGGAAAAATAAGGAAAGGAAAAATTTAAAAAGAAAAGAATTAAATTGAAAAAATATGAAAGAAAAAACTGGAAAAGAATAAATGAAGGAAAATACAATATAAAATGAAATAATAAAGGAAATAATAATATAATAATAAAGGAAAGAATGTAAAACCAGAAAGAGTGTTCACTTCGGTCTGGCCGTCTCAACCTCAAATTCGTTCTACAAGCTGAGAAATTGAGCTATAAACATGGATTTATTCACTATAAAAAGTAGGCGTGGTAATTGTCCGATTTTGCCCATTTTCAATACCAATGACTTTCTGATGATAGACAATATTCGTGCCAAGTTTGAAGCAGATATCTCTATTCGTTCTCTTGTAATCGTGATTTCCACAGACGGACAGACGGACAGACGGACAGACAGACAGACAGACAGACGGACAGACAGACAGACGGACGGACAGGGCTCAGGATGCGATCGACTCAGGAAGTGATGCTGATCAAGAATATATATACCTTTGTGTACCTGTCACGCCTTCTTTATAATCGGAAGCACAAAGTGAATATACCCTCATCACTTCATGTGTAGGGTATAAAAAGAGACGGTACAAAATCTTTCTTAAATAAAAGAAAATTAAAAAATAATAAGATAAAACAGTAGAAATTAGAAAAGCTTTTTAATTGTTTTTCTTTTGAAATAAAAATTATAGAATCAACTGAGCTAAAAAAAAGAAATGTACAAATAATGGATAAAAAATTCAGAAAAAGTTGTCGCCAGTTTTTAAAGAAAAGTTGCAGAGGAGGGAAGGAGAGGCGGTGGGAAGAGCAAAGCCAGCAACACTGTTTAACATTATAATAGAATTTTGGAGTAATTTTCTTAATTTATTCGCTTCAGTCTTTTGTAATCTCTTTTTTGTTACATGTTTTCTCCACGATTCCTTATCTTTTATTTATTTCTTTTGCTTTTGCATTTTTTGCATTATTTCTGTTTTACCACGTTTTCTCATTTTTTCTTCGTTTTCTTTTGTGTTTTCAATGATTTTATTTTACACGTTTTCATTGATTTTTTCAATGGCTTTTTTACATGATTTTTGTTATTTTTTTTTATTTTCTCCCTTATTTCCGTGTTTTTCTGTTTTCTTTTGAGTTTTTCCTGTTTTCTGTTCCTTCTTCTTTTCATTCTGTTTTCTATTTTAGATTTTTTGTTTCTCTCAAATTTTTTGCGGTATTTTTTTCAGTCGTTTCATTTGAATTGCAAATTTTTGAGATTTCCTTTATTATTATGTTTTTAAGAGTACAATGTATGTATGTTAGTATAAATTTCTTTATAAGTATGTGTATATATCCTTAATATCTTCATTCTCCTATCTTCGCAGCTCTTTCTAACCTTTTTATTGCATTTCATTGCATATTTTTTTGTTTTCCTCTCCACTCATCGTGTCCCGTTTTCGCGTTTGTTTGTTGCAGTTGCAGTTGTTGTTGTTGTTGCGGAGTGTTCGCCGTTTTTTATTCCACTGACACTTCTCGTAATTAAACTGAAAATCAACAATTTAACGAAACTTTGTGTTTTAATTAACAAACATTGTGAGTGTTTCTCTTGTCTGATTCTATGCTGCTGCTTCTTTGCTCTGCTCTGCTTTATTCTATGCTGCTCCCCACTCCTTCCTTCGTTCGTTTTCGTGTTTCACCGAATTTCGAGCGCTGTTTTTTCTTGCGCCGGCGGCTGTCGCGTGTTGCTTTTGTTATCCATTCATTTTGATGTTGTTTTCGGTGGTGTTCACGATCGTGACGGTTGCACCAACAACCACCCATCGTTGTTGTTGTTGTTGTTCTGATTGGTCATGATGTTTATGTTGTTGTTATGATAATTGTTCACAACATTCTTGTTGTTGTTGTTGTTCTAATTGTTCATGATGTTGGTGTTGATGCTGTTGTTGGTTGTGGTCTGGCTGTGGTCATAAAAATGGACACCCAACGTGTTGTTGTTGCTATTGTCATCCATCCCATGATCCAAGTTAAATTCAAAATGGCCAACAATTGCAGCCATTTTTAGATTTTTATAATTTCCTTATAAATGTAACTCTTTTTTTGTGTTAATTAGTTCGGCAAGAGTTCCAAGAACGCCGGCGGCAAAAGATTAACAACAACAACAACAAAAACCGGAAAACTGAAAAACAACCAGACAAACAAAACACAAAAACAACTTCAGAAAAACCCAAAAGGAAGGGACAAACATACAACAACACAGCAAATGTTGTTAATCCCTAAGGATTAATTTAAAATTTCCTTTTATGCTTTTTTTTCTAACCACCGTTAATGTTGTTTGTAGACCCCAACGAATTTGAAGGAGGTCCTCTTAAGGTCCTTAAGAGCCTTTTTATGGCACCCTTGCAGCGGCCTAAAATTGGTTTATTAAATTTGGTTACTTTGGTAATTTGGCTTTTGGTGTGGTTATTTAAATTTTTATGATTTTATGTGCTCTGAGTTTATATTCTAAAACTTTAATGTTTAAAGCACGATACATTATTATTAAAATACGTTTTAATTAAGTTATAAGCAAGTATAAATATTTATTTCTCATTGTCACAAACGAAAACTTCAAAGTGTCAAAATTAGGGAAAAAGGCAGAAAAAAAGAATGAAAGAATGTAAAAAGAAGGATAAGAAAAGAACCAAGAAAATATTTCTCATACAAAAAACATGAGGAACATTTTAAATGCGAGAAAAAATAGAAAAAATCCTTGTAAAACAATTCATATCACTGTTTTCCCAGACTAACACTCATGCACTTAAAACAAACACACATACAAACATACTATTACAGACAGATAAAGAGAGAGAGAGAGAGAGAGAGAGAGAGAGAGAGAGAATGTAAGAAAGAGAGGGATAGAGGAAGAGAGAAAAACACGGAATCGCTCATAGCGATGTCGTTGAGTTAAACGGATTTTCCGCACAAGCTGCGAATGGACACGCGGAAAACGTGACAGCAACAAATGTCACATAAAAAATATTGAAATAAAAGGGGAAAACTATAGAAAGAAAATATAATAAAAATAAAAAATAAGAATTTAATAAGAATTTTATAAGAAGTAAAATGGTATTTTAACCCGGACAAAGAAAAAAAAAATAACAGCGTCGGTTTGTGAACAACATTGTAAATAATAAAATTTAAAGGATAAAACTTAAAGAAAAAATAAACTAATATAAATAAAATTTATTAAAATAAAATAAAAAAAAATTTGTTAAAAATACATGAAAATAAATAAATATAAAATATTAGGCAATTAAAATAAAAATAACCAAAGCAAAAGGTACAAATTAGACAGAAAAATATAAATAAATAAAAATTAAATAAAATAAAAAAGAAAAAATAAAATAAAATAAAAAAGTATTTCTTAAAAATACATGAAAATAAATAAATATAAAATATTAGGCAATTAAAATAAAAATAACCAAAGCAAAAAGTACAAATTAGACAGAAAATATAAATAAATAAAAATTAAATAAAATAAAAAAGAAAAAATAAAAATAAAGGAAAATAACTAAATATAAGAAAATAAGCAAAAAATAAAGCAACTAAAAAAATACACATCTTTAAATAACACATGCAAAAATATTTCAAAACTAAATATAAAATTAAAATTTATGCATACACACATGTTATTTATATTTAAGAATATTCATCTTTTAAAAATACTCGATTATTTATATTTATTTTTAAGCATTTATATTATAATTTCGTTATTTATTATATTTCATATATTTTTTAAATTCATTTATGTAAGTCCGTCAACATAACTGTATGTGTTGTATAAATATTTGTGTGGAGTTGATATCCCTGGTGCCTGTTTAGGAAGTCTGATAAACGCAAGGTCACCAAAGCAAATTGTCGGCGCTGTCGCAAGCATACGTATGGATATATCTCTGTGTGTGTGTGTGTGTGTACATGTGTGCCTGTGCATGCGTCATTTTTAAGTGACAAAATAAATTTTCTGATGGTCGTACTGCTTCTTCTTCACGTATTCGTTTGAGTTCGTATTCGTGTTGAACGGAAGCCTTAATTTTAGTCCAAGAAAAAAAATAACATTCAAGGTGTGTGGGTATGAGTGAAAAGATGGATTCACAATGCACAGGAATGCTTGTTGTTGCTTTTTACTGCACTTCTTTTTGTTGAAAGTACAGCGGCGTCATTTGCATGGTTTTTTGCTTATTTCGGGTGGTTTTCTTTTTGCTTTTGATGTTCTTTTGGTTGTTGTTGTTCTTGTTATTGTTAGTGTTCTTGTTATAACTGTTATTATAGTAAAACGTTGCTACATCACGTGCAAAATTTTGTTAGTCATGCGATTTAAACGGAATGCCAAAACGGATTTCAGGAAAGACACCAAAATATACAGATACTCTCCCACTCACACAACCACACATTCTGTTTCTCGCTCGCCCTCACCTCTGGTTGTCTTCTTTATCTTACTTTTCACATTCCTCAGCTGCTTTTTATGGAAGTCTCATTCTCTCTCTCACTCTGCGTCTCACGGTTCTTTCATTAGTGAGCGATATTTACGTGAGTTGCTTGAGAAGAGCTTCTGACGGAAAATTGAAATATTTTGGAATATTCCTTAATTAGCGATAAAAGTAGTGAAACGAAAACAAAAATAATAAGAATAAATGACGGCACGTGTAAACTAACTGAAGAAGAGGACGTACCAGTAAACTAACGAGACAAATTAATTGCTTTGGGAAATTAAACTGTTTTAAGTTGAATTATTTGCACTTTGATTCAGAGACAGTGAAGTTTTCAAAGGAGAAATGATCCTGGAAACGGAATGGAAGGGTTTCTTTAAGTAACATCATTTATTAAGCTATGATCCCTGCAATGATATTTAAAGTGCAAATAAAACTCAAATAAAGATGTGCAAAAAATGTGTAAATTTATCGGTTTAGGTGTTTCTAATACCTGCAAAAAATAAAAAAAGTGTTGTGAAAACAGCTTTAAAAGTCTTCGTCTAGCTACGAATTTTAATGCATGAAGTTTCAAAAAATTCTTTACGCTTTCAGAATTTGGTGAATTTCGAGTAGTGACTGAAACTTGTTTCTAATTTCGGGTACCACGAAAGTGTTGAAAACTTTCCCAATCAGCCGGCGACGGAGGCAGCAGCAGCAGCAGCAACTTCTAAAAATTTAGACATTAAATTCTACACTAAAGCTAAATATTTCGCACACAGGGTTGCATGAAAACATTTCATTTTTTCTTTCTTTTGATAGCGATTGCATCATGTTAAGAAACAAATGAGCTGGAAAAAACAGGAGCTGCTGCTGCACTTTTAAAAAATGATTTATTTTGCAATTGAAAAAAGGATTCATCTGCGAACTTCAGCTGTTTGAAGCTGTTTGCAGCAGGATAAAGCATCTAACGGTATCCAGAGATCCATCTTCGTGTTTCTTTCTCTCCCTCTCTAACATTGTCTCTCTCCCTCCCTCCTTCTCTTCGATAGACTCCAACTTAGTGAGGTAAATTTCAAAAAATTCTCTGATCTTTTTTACTTTTCAGTTGGTTCTTCTTGATGCTGCTGTTGTTGTTTATTTGGCATATTTTACGCATAAATTCCACACTTCAAATATTTGAATTTCAAAATCGTGCAACAAATAATGTTAATGTGGCAACGCCACCACGAATACGGTGGAACTTCTATGATGTTGGAATTGAGCAGAATATTCACAGGAGGATACGCGATAGAAATATAAAGGCAAGGGGTCGGGTGGGAGGGGAAACGGGTTGTGGAGTGGAATGAAAGAGGAGGGTGGGAGGACGAAAACTAGAAGGAAACGGGGTCTGTCTGGTTGTCGCTGACAGTTACGTTGGTTTTCACGGTTTTAACGGTTTTTACGGTTCGTTCAGAAGCATTTGCAGAGGTTCGCCGGTTGTTTATAGCGCATGCAAATCACAACGCTGCTAGAAACGCTTATTTATGCATGTAAAACAGCTCGTTATTTTACAGTAGGGTTGCATAAATACTCTTCACTTCCCCTCCCCGCTTCCTCGCTTCCTGTACTCTCACTTAACATTCCTCCCTCTCATTTTCACCTAAAAAATAGCGCGTGTTTTAAGCGAATGTCGGTGTATTTCCACAATAAGTGGAGTAGTTGTGGGCGGCGGGGGAGGAGGGGAGAAGAACGGAGATGAGAAGGAGAAGAATGGGTTTTGAAAGGGTTTTACAATCATCTGGCAAACACAAAAAGAATCCCATCTGCAACACAGCAAATCAGCTGCTTTTCACTACTCTTTTCGCGTGTAATTTTAACAGAGTAGTTTTTGGTTTTTGATACTATTTGATTGAAGGTGTGGTTGTTGTTATTATTATTGTTCTCGTTGTTGTTATTTTAGGAGTAGCAGCTACTTGATTATTATTATTATCGCACAAACAAATCAATTGTTTTAGTTTTTGTTTCTTTCGGAGTTGTTTTTCATTCATTGACTCACGCGATTTCGGCGATGTGATGCGATGCGATGTGATGTGATGTGGACTGTGATGCGATGTGGCGCGACCTCTTGACACACTTAAAACAATTCGATTGAATATCATGCGGCCGAGTTTAACGTACAAAGGCTGCAACTTTAATTAATGGACTTTTTATTGGATCAAAACACGCAACGTGCATCGCATGAAATGCAATCAAACAGCAGCAGCAACAACAAAAGCCTCAACAACAACAGCATTAACAAATAAACCGCCGGAAGCAGAGTTGCCAACAACAACAACTAAAAGGCGCCCAGCAAAGCGCTAGTAACACGCCGCCATCATTTAATTGTTAATTAAATCGCAGTGTAACGAACTCTTTAATCACTCTGAGCTGCTTACTGAAAATTCGACATTAAATTTGAACAGCATTTCAATGAATTCAGCGATGCACTTCAAAGAGCGGTTGAGGGTGTTGTAAAGCAGAAAATACTACAGAAAGCTGTGTTTAGTATGTAGGGTGTAGTGTATACTGTGTAGTGTGTAGGGTGTAGTGTTTGGTATCACTAAAAATGGAAAGTTATTCAAAGGACCATGAAACCTTGACCAATAAACCACCAGCTTTCAAACAAGGAATCAATTATTACCGCTCAATATCCAACCTTTTCTTTAAAATTCGGTCTGAAACCCTGAAACTGATCCTTGTCTTTGAACCTTGTAGACTCTAAAAAGGTTCTCCTGATGAGAGCGAGTGAGGAGACCACCATCCGTTACTTCCTGTGGAGCCATACAACCCGTAACGAGGACGAGATTCCAAGACTTCCAGACGTCCCCATGAAATATAAAGTTAAAGACCTATAAATAGAGGGTTGCTTAAAGTTGTGTGTATTCGAATTATTCATGGAACGTGTCCTGGAGTTGCTCTTTGTTTACCCGTTACGTACATCCTTTTATCGAATGCAGCGTTGCACAGTGGCCGGTTTTTCAACTTAGCGGTCAAAAATCCATATCTTTTGACTCTCTTGGAATTTTTTATTCCGGTTTTTGTTGGATTCTTCTAATCTTAAGCTTTAATGTGAGACTAAAATCATAAAAATCGATCGTTGAAAACCAGAGATATGAGAGTTTCAATCAGGGTACCTATTAAAATTTTCTTAAAAGCCTAAAAAAGAGATTATAAAAATAATACGTTTCTTTTTATTTAATGATTAAAGACTTTTTATTATCAATAACGTACATACTAATAAAATAGATTAATAAAAATAAGGTAATAAGTAAGGAACTAATGAAAATTAAACAATTTTTCAAAACATTCATTGATAGAATTCCGCTCATCTAGTAGTAAATTTTGTGCATCACTATCTAACTCGATTGAGCTAGATTTCCATTTTTGGCGGATATTTGAAATATATGGATCCGATGTGCACAGCAAAACTGCAAGCAGATCCTCATTGGTACAATATCTTGAAATTTTCCTTGTGTTGTGTTCACGAAAGAATCTGTAATCCTTGTTTCTTTTTTCTTGTGCTTCTTCAAAAAGATCATCAAAAAGATCAGTGGAAGTAGACTATTTTCAATAATTTGCTCGCCATGATAAAGAATTTTATTTCTCGTCATAACTTGGAAACACGTTGCATTTCTTTGCATTAGTTCGTTTGCGTAATTCTTTTTATTGGTTTTTTGTCAATTTCAAATCAAAAAATAGTGCAAATGCTTCCTCAGGAGTAAACTTCTTTTTATCAGTCGGAGTTGGAACACTGCTCAGTACCCTTTTGACGCGTCTGGGGCTCGCTTTCATTATTTTCTCAATTACTTCTATCTTGTCCTTTTTATTTCTTGATGGACCTACTTGATGAAGGAATGCATTTTGTATATTCTCATGGGATATTTCGTCATTGATGTCGCCAAGTTTACGCCTTCTAGATCGTTCACTGCATTCGTCCATCGATTTCCTTGATCTACCCTTTCCTTCGCTGCCATTATCAGTCATGGTTTCTTCTTCAAAAACGAGCTCAGTTTTCATCCATTCTGTGTTGCGTTGGTACAGTTTTTCCTTATTTCGATTCACATCTGTTTAACGTTTTTTTAAATGCGATAAAAAGTTAGATATTTTCTTTTTATATGTCTCTTCTTGATCGCATGAGTCAAAAAAAGGATCACTTAGAATATGCGAAGTAACATCTTCGTCGTCTTTTCGTAAAAAGTAAATATCTGCCAAATTTTTATAAGTGAACTTAGCCATGTTTTTGCCAAGAATATGGAAACTCGATGAACGCAACTCTTTAAATACTCTTTCCGTCACGGATTTTTTACCTATGCACATGTAATACTTACCTGTTACTCATTTATGAGAAATTTTTATGTGCCTAAATTTTCCATTTTACAGGTAAAATATATTAGGACAGGTACTTTTACAGTACATATGTAATAAGAGCTAATTACCTGATAATTAAAAAAACCTAATTAGTGCAAATATACATATAATTTGAAAGAAAAGTATAACACTAAAAAAAACGAAAAACGGTAAAAACGTTTGCAGTGTGTGACTTTGACTCATATAATGGGCCCTAGCGCCCGGTGGGGCAAACCGATGCAAAAAAAATTGGTATGGGCTTTTAGAGGAAACTTTCAGCTTTACAATGGTGTAAAATTTGTTTTGGAGCATTCTGGAGCGCAAAAGTCCTGCTCCAAAATACCACGAAATTTAACCAAATTTGGAGCATTTCTGGAATTCTTGTTACGTAATAACTACACCACAGTTTTACTCAATTGTAACAACATTTGACAACGAATATATCCAAGAATTTAATAAAAAAAACCGGAACTTAATATCTGAAATATTGAAAGAGATATGGATATCTAAATCTGTGAAAAGTTGAGAAAATGTGTTTATTTTAGTTGAAAATAAAAAGTGCTGTCTTTTATTGCATAGTTACTAATGAAATAATCAAGATAAAGCTGTAATTTTTTGGCTCCCTAGGTTCTCAGGTTTCTACTTTCATATGACGTTGTCTCAAAATCCAGCCTGTTTCAGTCAGGATAAACGATTTATTTATTATGGCTTAATGACGTTATCAGCTCCTTGCTGCGGTGTGGTTTTCTTTCAGTGTAATCGTATTGAAAGGCTGTCGTCCGCCATGCTTTTGTACGTCAATCAGCCACCAACACCACCGACACCACCGCCACCGTTTTTTGCTGTTCGTTTTGCTTCCACGATGTTGGCAACATTTTAATGATGTTTGAACTGCAGTTGATTTTACAGCATCGTTAATTCCAGCGGATGGCACGGCGCATTAACGGTACACGGTGCCTGAAGGAATGAACGCAAACATACATAATTTGATTAATTTTGTCTACAACAACAACTGACATGCTGCTATTCATTATGAAATTAAGCTGCTTTCAATTAAATAATTAAATATTCTTTGTCCAAATTAAATACTCATAAGCATCAAATTGAGAAAAACTTAAATAAACAGGCATTTCTAATTATAAAATAACAAAACTAATCATTGGTTATCAATGATTAACTATTAATTAATTATCAATTATAACATATTGTACAATATGAATATTTAAAAAATAGATCGTAATAAAAACTTGCAGTTGAGGAAACCTGATCTTGAAATTGAGTTCCTTGCACTCGCCACGTTAAGTCACAGTTTTTGAGTCACAGTAACGGTAATCTGTTGACGCAGCTTCACGGCAGAGACGGCATTTAATACAATGTTGTTGGTAGAATTCTATTATGGGTAGTTGTTATTCTTGTTGTTTCTTTTATTCTAAATGTATTTTGTTGCTGTTATAATACATTTAAAATTAATTCAAAATTTCTTCTGCGCATCATAAATTTTCATCAGGAGTTCACAAATAACGGTATTGGCCAATTGCGTTGTTGTTGTTTTACAAAACTGTGTTGTTGTACAAAAATAAAACAACAGAGTGTATGAAATCGCTTTCTTTATTGTTGCAATTTCTAAACCGAATGTTAGTGTAAAAGACATAAAGGGCAAATGGAAAACGCTGCAAGTCCAGCTTTACAGGGAAAGGAAACGGATAGAATCTTCGAAGCGCAGTGGTTGTGGAACAGACGAAACAATACGAGTCCCATCTTTTTGGTGCTATAATGAATTTTCATTCCTCAACCACTGCAACGACACAGTTCCGAGCTACAGCAGTATAAAAATTCCACAGGTATTTCTTATTTACTAATTCAAATATTAGAGAAGTATTAAACATGTTTTTAGGATGGCGACAAAGAAAACCACCCACTAGAAGTTCTGTCGGAATTGGTTTGTTGTGAAGAACCGGTCTCAGAAAATTCAACTTCCTCAAGCAAACAGGTTATTTAAAGTTTTTTTGTTTTTCATTTATTTTAACTTGAAAATTTTATTAAATAAAGCATATATCCAAGTTTCTTTTTATTATAATTAGAAAGGCCAATTTAATAGCCAATTCGCCCTTCATTATTGAAATATTCGGCCCAACTTTTTTGAATATTTTCATTGGAAGTGGAAGATTGATATCTTCCTTGTCGTGAAGTTGCAATTGCTTGGTTCGTAAAATTTTCTTCGTCGTAAATTTCGTCTTAATGTTGGCTATTTCTAATTAAAAAATTATGGAGTACACACAGCAACATTTAACTATTTCCTTTACTTTATCCTCTTGTAAGTGGATCGTTGTTGGGAGTATTCTGAATTTGTTGCTCAGAATTCCAAATGCACGCTCTACGCATTGCCCTGCCTTAGGCGTTGGTTGTAAACAACTTTCCACCCCTCGACAGATGTAAACGGGTTAATGGGAATCGCATTGTTCGGCATTAATGGGAATCGCATTGTCCCTAACGATAGCATGCGGAAGTAACCTTTCATTTCCGACGTTTTTGTTTTCCGGGAAGTATCGTTCAGGTTGTTCCAAAATATGTATTAATGCAGAATTTTGAGGAACACCACCGTCGATGAATAAAAATTTTGCGTTGGCATCTGCTATTGCCAATAACACTATGCTGCAAAATCCCTTGTAATTGAAATATAGTGGGGCATCTTTTCTGCGTGACCGAAAAGCATTATGCTTTCCATCCAGTGCACCTATGCAAAGGGGAAATTGCCATCTATCGTCGAACTCACTTGCAATTGCCTCCCATTCATGTTTTTCCGTTGGAAACTGAAAGAAAAATATATAAAATTCTTTAATAAATTTATATATAATATCAATAGAATATATAGAATAGAATAAAACTTATAGAATAATAATATAAGTGGAAGTCTTTTAAAATTATTTTCCTTTATAGACTACTTCAAGAAACACCATTCAAAGCCATGCATTGAACGTGTTGCAAAAAGCATCTACAATTTTATCGGATCACACCCATTGCCCAAACGGCAAAGAAGAAGAGTTTTCCCGTTATATGTGCTCTGAGTTCAAAAGACTAAAGAGTCTTTAGTAAAGACCGATAGCGTATTTAGAAAGTTAAAAATACAAATTATGGAATTAACGCAAGCTACCATTGCAGAAGAGGAACCTGCAAGTGGTCTAATTTTAATGAAGGATTCCCAGTGAATGTTTTTGATTTCCGTGATATTTTAGTTTTAATTTTGAGACTGCAATTATGAAATGAAGCAGTTTTCACATTGAAAATTAATTCAATTTTTCAATTTGTTTAGCAAAACAATACTACTTTTTGATTCTTTATAGAATTTTCATTTATCAATTACCTTAAGGTGCAGTACTTACAACAGTTTAATGAAAGAAAAACCCAAATTTAATGCACAATCTACGAAATATGCAACAAAAATCATGATTACTCCGTTTTTTAACTGTCAGAAACTCTTTTCACAACTCTTTTGTTGCTTTAGTGTGCGTTGCTTTTACCGTTATTTAGGCACTAATTTGAATGCTTTCTGTTTGTATGTTAATTACTGATTCATTATTGCGAATACCAAAAGTTGAAATATCGTGTTTTGTGTTTCTTTTTGTTTAATATAACGTTTTTTAAAAATGCCAGGAAAAAGATTATCGTTTGATGTGATTCAGTTGATTTATTATAATATACAAATGGGTAAAAGTGTACCAGAGTTGTCCGAAATGTTTTCTGTAACACGGAAGACGATATATAATATATTAAATCGTGCAAAAAGCGAGGGAAGACTAGAATTGAAGTATGGAAGCGGCCGTAAGCCTAAGTTGAATAAACGTGTAGAGCGCGTAATGATGAAGAAAATATATCAAAACCCCAAGATTTCCACCAGAACGCTTGCAGGAGAACTCAAGGAAGAGTATGGTGTCGTCGTTTCGCATGAAACAGTACGACAAGCCATTCTCCGTCACAAGTATTCGTCAAGAGCTGCTCGTAAGAAGCCACTGCTTTCCATTCAAAATATTAAAAAACGTTTTTCTTTTGCTACGATGCTTCTTTCTCAACCTGCAGAGTATTGGGACGACGTTATATTTTGCGATGAAACAAAAATTATGTTATACTACAATGATGGCCCAACTAGGGTGTGGCGCAAAGCGTTGGCATCATTAGAAAATAAAAACATTATTCCGACTGTGAAATTTGGAATAATGTCGATTATGATTTGGGGGTGCATTTCAAGCAGAGGAGTGGGAGATTTAGCCTTCATAGAGACAACCATGGATGCGAAACAGTACCTCAATATTTTAAAATTACATTTGAAAAACAGTGCTGATAAGTTCGGCTTTGTCCAAAACAACAAACCAAAATTTAAATTTTATCAGGATAATGACCCAAAACATAAGGCGCATTTGGTGAAGATGTGGCTATTATATAACTGCGGTAAAGTTATGGATACCCCAGCCCAGAGCCCCGACTTAAATCCCATAGAAAATTTATGGGTCCATTTAAAGAAACAAGTGGCTAAAAGGCATCCGAAAAACCGAACTGCTCTTAAAAATAGAATATTAGAAGAATGGAAGAAGATACCTGATAGTTATGACATGCAGAAATTAATACATTCGATGATAAAGCGGATAAAATGCGTGATTAATGCTAAAGGTGGTCACACTAAATATTAAGTTAATACAATGTATTAATATATATATGTTAATAATAATAAATTAATAATAAAAATATTTTTTCACATTAGTGAAAAGAGTTTCTTGACAGTTAAAAAACTGAGTAATCATGATTTTTGTTGCATATTTCGTAGATTGTGCATTAAATTTGGGTTTTTCTTTCATTAAACTGTTGTAAGTACTGCACCTTAAGGTAATTGATAAACGAAAATTCTATAAAGAACCAAAAAGTAGTATTGTTTTGCTAAACAAATTGAAAAATTGAACTAATTTTCAATATGAAAACTGATTCTTGACAGACTGTATGTGATTTCAACAATGTGATTTTGTTATTAATGATTTAATTTAATAAATTAATTATTAAAATAATAATATTAATAAAATTAATAAAATGTGATATAAATATGTAAATGCTTACTTACTTTTAAATAATCGGCTTCCATACCCTCGTATATTGCCTTACACACGACCATTATTTCTTCGGCCAAGAACTGCCGAGAGAGTTTAGTGCTGTACTCTAAACTTCTGAACGATTCTCCTGTTGCCAGAAATCTGAGATTAACAGCTAATCTCTCTTCCGGTGGCACTGCAGGTCGCATAACCGTGTCGCGTTTTGCAATTGTGGGTCCAATTTTTTGGAGAATTTGTTGAAAGCATACTTCGT
Organism: Myopa testacea; assembly: GCA_949629155.1. Taxonomy (NCBI): domain Eukaryota; kingdom Metazoa; phylum Arthropoda; class Insecta; order Diptera; family Conopidae; genus Myopa; species Myopa testacea. The sequence goes on from OX451345.1 coordinate 27,838,904, forward strand.
CCATCCTTAAGTAGCTGCTAAAATCGTATGTGCCGGGCCCTAAGCTTCACAACTCTTGAGTGTTACCACGAACACTACGATCCTTCCTCCACTTCTTCACCCAACAAGAGCGATTCCTTTGCGAATCTTCATCGACTTCAACATAGCATGCAGCAGCTGTTGCCATCGCCGCAACACAAGCCATTTGAGATTCCTCCATTATTAATATTTTTAAATAAATTAAGTATTTAAAAAAAAATTCACAACACAGCGATTTCCACTGAACAAGAAAACCAAAGTGAAGCAGGTAATTACCATTGAATTAAAATTTAAAAATGGGATTTTATAAATCCTATTTTTTTCTTTACGCACTAATCATAATATAATATAAATATCGCAACTACGGCCAACATTTTGATATTCAGTAAATTTCACACATACATTGGCATAACATATTTACGGCTTTTGAAACTAAATGTGATACATTTAAATTTTGAATTTTATTGCTTTTGGAAGAAATTTTGCTTTTCGTATCTCTGTTCTGCTTCTTGTTCGATGACCAAGCTTTGTAAAGCGATGGCACGATCTACGTTGCGAGCATAGCGTTCTGTTGAAGAATTTGTATAGGCAGAAGATCTACTTTAGTCGGCATATCAACACATTGAATACGTTATACCAGTAACACTAAAAAGTTAATGAAAGCAAAAATAAAAAATTAAAGAAGGGAAATATTTCATAGAAAATATTTATATTATGTAGCAATCCGATTCTTATGAGTATGAAGGACTCGGAAGATCGACTTTGTGTTTGTTATTTTGTACTAACAACTGAAGTTCTGCTGTCTGACCGTCTATGAATTTACCTTGTTATTGTAGAGTCCAACACCAAAACAAAAAGCGAAAGTCTTAAGAAATTTTGCATTACAAGAGCATGGAAATGAAACAGATCATAGTTTCATTAACGATTTGACAATCGAGCGATATGGATGTGTATAAGACGAAATTAAGTGCTGGATCCAAATGCATTGTTTGCACGAAATCAAAGCGGCAGGATGTCAATTTAAAAATGTTTAAATTCCGATCTGCCGATTCGATTATGGGGGCAAATTTGGGGGAGAAATGTGGGGTTACTAAGGACAAATTTAATGATAAATTATTTATTTGCCATTATCAATTCCATGAAAATGATATTGGCAAAAAGTATTTAAAGAAAGGCGCAATTCCAATGAATTTATTTAATGAATCATTCAGTGATGAGATTGATACACTAGAAAATATCATTGAGGAAAGACCATCCGATGATTTTTTGGAAGTATCCTGCAATAATTGCGAAAAATATGTAAATAAATTCAACTTTACAGAAAAAAATATAATCGTATTTTAGATAAGTACCAGCGTTTGCGACGTAGCGCTAAAAGGTTTTATGCTAAAAAGATGCAATTTAAAAAGAGTAAGAATTCTATTATCGTATCTATAAAGTCTCAAAGCGGGACATCTAAAGAATCGAAAACATTTTGTAAGCTTTTGCTATGTTCTCGTCCAAGGGCATATTCTGAAGAAGTAAAAACTTTGGCTCAGAATATTTTTTATGTTTCTAGAACTAGTTACTTATTTTTAAGAAATAGATTAAATTTAAATTTGCCACATATTTAAAAAAAAAATCGTTGGGCGCCAATAGAATTTCTGCAGCCAGGGGAGTTTCTGCTGAATGGGAGTTAAAGTAAAAGTTATTAGTTGCGACCAAGGACATTCAAATAGGAAATGCTTCTTGGAGTGTGTAAAAAGACCATTTTTCGAGTTCGAAAATGCGAAAATATACTACATGTATGATTTTCCACATTTAATCAAGTCCATGAGGAATGGATTGTTAAAGTGTAACATGAAAACATCTGACGGCGTGGTAAGTTTTTTTTTTACAAATTCGTGACAACGCTTTACATAGCTTGGTCATCGAACAAGAAGCAGAACAAGAAGAGGAATGGATTGTTAAAGTGTAACATGAAAACATCTGACGGCGTGGTAAGTTTTTTTTTTACAAATTCGTGACAACGCTTTACATAGCTTGGTCATCGAACAAGAAGCAGAACAAAGTTATGAAAAGCAAAATTTCTTTCAAAAGCCATAAAATGCAAAATTTAAAGCAAATCCAGACGGACGGACGACTGCACATGGTTTGTTATTGTAAGAGAAACAAAAGATGATTGAGAAGGGAAAATCATCTCCCTTCTCATCGGAAGATTCACTTTCACTTTAAAGTGTAAAATAAAAAATATAATAAAAATTAAAACAATGAAAACAAAATTAATCAATTAAAATTACAAAAGCAAAAACTTATACGTATTTTTATATCATGTGTAAGTTCATTGAAATAATATTAAAAACTTATTGACTATAATACAGTTGTGCCACTATAGAGACGATTTTTGTTTTTGTTTGTTGTTATTTGTTAAGTACTTTTCCCAACTTTGAACATTCTAAACAATTTCGTGTGCTTATTTTTTTCTTCATTTTTTTGCGACGTTTTGCTAAAAACTTTCTAGATTCTTCCGGTGCACAACGGAAATTCATGCATTAAAAAAAACGAAAGGAAACTAAACCAAAATTAACTTCAAACAGAGACACGATAGAGGGTTGGGTAAATTGCAAAAAGGGGGAAAGGGGAAGAATTTCAAAGTGAATTTCTTCTTCGAAAGCACAGAGCAAACAGTAAAAGTTCAACATCAGCAGCGGAACTTCCTGTTATATACCGGAAATGAGTGCATTAAATGGAGACAAGTTTTTAATAACAACAATAACAGCAAGAACGAGAACAACAGCAGCATGACCAACAGCATTAATGGAAATACAAATAACAACAAACAGATGTTTTGCAAGTCTTAAATTCATAGAACTTTAATGAAAAAACACCGACATTTTTTAAAAATATCCGCAAAAAACGGAATAATAAAGTTTTTTCCGTTAGATAGGATAGTTTTTGATAGTTTGGGCTTAATAAGTTAGTTTAAGCGTATATTAGTTCGTCTTTTTTTGTTTAAGTTCAACACATCGGTTAGAATATGTTCAAATTCCATAGTGTGTTGCCGCTGCTGTTGCGGAGATGGTTAGTATTTTTCCTGTTTTCCATTTCATTTGTTTATACAATATTTAAATATTAATATATTTATTATTTTAGTTCATTTACTTTCATTGACTTATGTGCTTATGAAGCACACTATAAGTGATTTAGCACATTTATGCTACATGTAGCATAGGTATATTTCTGTGTGCAATTGGTACTTTTTGTTTTCTGTGGGTACATATTTGCATGTTTACATACATATGTTAGAATATGTATGTGTATATGCACTTATATACAAGTACTTAAAGACCCACTGATGAGTCCCTTTCAGGCGAGGAACGAGAAACGTTTCTGTGTTTTGCCTGTAAAGAAGTTTAGGGAAAAATGCCATTTATAATTGTTATGGGAGTGTCGTTTGGAAACTTTTATAATAATTTTGAATTTGCTTTTCGTTTTTTGTTGTTTTCTTTTTATCGTTTTCTCATTTTTGTTTTGTTTGTTTGTCTTGTTTTTGTTTTGATTCTTTAATAATTCTTTTGTTTATATTTAATATTCAAATAATTTTAGTTTAGTACCCTATTATTGCGGAGGAGTAATTGAATGTGAGGTAATTTCTAGTTAGGTTACGCATATAAATTTTGATTATGGGGTAACTTTAGCTAATGTGTTTTTTAAATCCTTCTACTTTTCTTGTGAATAAATATACGTTATTCAAGTAACGTTAAATATACGTTACCTTTAAATCTACGTTATTTAAATTTCTCCACAAAGCGATGCAAACACGCAGTATACATTCACATACATATGTATGCATGCGAAATTCTAGTTTGGTATTCTAAAATTTTATAAGATTCACTGGACGCTAAATACTTCAAAGTATTCCACTTGCTCTTTCGAAGTCACTGACTGCCGCATATTTCAATTTTTTAAATGAGCTCAGATTCTATCATTCTCAAGATATGATTTAATTGTTCGTCGCTCATTCTAAAAAAAATTTCCAGAGAAGTTTGGTCCACCGCTCCTTTGTGAGTTGAGCAGTCGATCCTCTGATGATCGTACAGCATGCTTTCACTCACAAGTTCCTCTTTGGCAAAGTTAGCTATTGCAACAAAGAGTATTAACAACGAGCATATATTCGTAAAGAGATTGCATGAAACATTTGTTGCCGGCAACAAATGTTTCATGTGCGAAGATTAGGGCAGCTGTTAATTAGCAGGACTTAGCACTGTAAAGAACAAAATATCTCTGTAAAGCAGAAAACCGAAGATAAAAACGAACTACTTTACAGAGTCCAAAACTTCGATTGTATTCTGCGCTGGTAGCAAAGCAAAATTGAATGCTCTACTAATGAGTGAGGGGTTCGGAAGATATTTTCTAATGAGTATGAAGGGATCGAAGGATCGACTTTGTTTCTGTTATTTTGCACTAACTATGTGCTGTTGAAGAATTTGTATAGGCAGAAGATCTACTTTAGTCGGCATATCAACAAATTGAATACCTTATACGAGTAAGACTAAAAAGTTAATAGAAGCAAAATTATGGAAATATTTATATTATGTCTGTGATAATACAAAATATAATTTTAAACAAATCTAATTTAAAGTTTAATAAAATAAAACTAATCAAAGTTGTATGAAATGAATTTAGTCCATTAGCCCCGTTTTCATCATAATACTATTACTATAATAACAATAGTAACACAATTGAAACGAACGAAACAATGTGTTTTGTTGTGGGCTCTGAATACGCATTACGTTTCTGCATTTCTATGACGAGTGCACTTTTTCCGGGAATCACTTTTGATTCCGGGAAGCGATTCATGTTCTAATATGCCTTTATTGCAATTGCAATATATTGCACGTTATTCGTGTTTGTATTTTAGAATACTGTGAAACTAAATGAAACACTAGAACACTGTATGAAACTATTTATTTATTATTTATCCAAAATTCTTCGCATTTTTACATCTGCCATTAATCCATTTTTTGTCCGTTTTTTTGTTTTTGGAAATTATCTCGCTAAGTAATTTCTGTTTTAGCCATCTTAAGTTTTTTCGAATTAGAATGGAAATTAAATATTCCAAATTTGTTTCCTGTGGTAAAAACAAATCTCATTTGGATTAAACCATCCCGGGAAAGAAATGTCTGCCTGTTTAAGGCACTCTTGCATAATTTTTTCTTTCAAATTAGGCTCATGGCATCTTTTTTCAAAAAGAGCTTTACAAATGGCAAACTGCTGTAAGCATATATTACAAAATTTATCGGAGGGGTTTTGCAAATATAGTTGCGTTTCACTGTAGTTTTTTGCAAATAGAAATGCTTCTGTATCAGGATCTACGGTATACGTTTGCAACTTGAGCAACTCCTGCTCACAAGTCTGGCATTGAATTTTCTGGCTAAATTTTGAGTGTAAACCATAACCAACGAAATATCGACCAGCAGAACATTCAATAGGATTTAAGGAACCTTAATCCGTACAAGGCACTTCTTCTTCAATCGAACTTTCTTTAAATGTTTCACTTTCGTTGCTTGATTTGCTCGTCGGCTGAAAATTCCATTCTAACATTAGATCGCCGTCATTATCGCAATTTGTGTTTTTAATATGATAACGATGTGTTATTAGTTTCATCGAAAGAATTCTCGCAGAGAGATATTGCACCTCTTGTACAGAAGGGTTAGTGTTATTTCCTAATTGTGATCTCAATACAGAAAAGAAATTTTCAAGAGCGTCTTGGTTAAATCGTCCAAGCATTACGAATTCTATTTTAGGATCTCGAAGAGTTCATTCAGTAGATAAAGCATTGAAGTCATAGTAAAGCTCAAGCCATTAATGCACAAATTTTTGCTATTGGCTGGAAGTTTCAACGTATTTAAAAATCTGATGAAATCTTTGATTTTTTGGCTGTTGCGTTTTACTGGCTGTTTATTAATATTTTTTGCAATAATGGGTTAAGAAAATACTTTTAAAAAGGAATTTTTCTGAATAATAAATCAACGGATCATTGAGAACATGAAAACTACTCATAGGGTTTTCTGAAGCCAACACTAACAGTTCATATTCTACATACGAGTATTTACAACTTACCGAGATTCATTGTAGGGACCGAACCCTTTTTTAACCTTCTCACGCCTATACAAGATGGTTCAAAATGTCGACTATAAATTCTGGAGCGAGAATTCAAAGCAGAATCATTTAATTGCAGATTTTCACACCATATCTTTATTAAACTCTTATTATTCGGAAGTCGAAATAAGTGAATATCACTAAATGTTTTGCCTTCACAGTGTTCTAAAATACAATCAAATTGTTCACTCATTTTAAATAAAATTATTAAAAGCCACAAAAATTACAAAACTCAAGAACTTTATAGGACGACAAGCACGAATGAAGTGCAATATATTGCAATTGCAATAAAGGCATATTAGAACATGAATCGCCTCCCGGAAAAAGTGCACTCGTCAAAGAAGTGCAGAAACGTAATGCGTATTCAGAGCCCACAACAAAACACATTGTTTCGTTCGTTTCAATTGTGTTACTATAGTTATTACAGTAATTAATATAATATATATGTACAATAATATAATGTATAATTATTGTAGTAGTATGATGAAAAAGGGGCTAATGGACTAAAGTAGATTTGTTTAAAATTATATTTTGTATTATATTCAGACATAATATACATATTTCCATAATTTTGCTTCCATTAACTTTTTACTCTTACTCGTATAAGGTATTCAATTTGTTGATATGCCGACTAAAGTAGATCTTATGCCTATAGAAATCCTTCAACAGCACGCTATGCTCGGAACGTAGATCGTGCCAGCGCTTTACAAAGCTTGGGCATCGAACAAGAAGCAGAAGAAAGTTGCGAAAAGCAAAATTTCTTTCAAAATCATAAAATGCAAAATTTAAAATGATTTCAGACGGAAGGACGGCTGCACTTGGTTTGTTATTGTAAGAGAAGCAAAAGAAGATGAATCGTACCGTGCTTCTCATCGCTCGCTCTACTCCATAAATTGATCGATTGTTTCTTTCACGCTTTACTTGGCATACGAGTGCTGGATCGATCTCTTCTTATGCATATTCGCTTGCTTTGCTAGTGCAAAATAACAGAAGCACAGTCGATCTTCCGATCCCTTCATACTCATTAAAAACGATCTTCCGAACCACTCACTCCTTAGTAGATCATTCAATTTTGCTTTGCTACAAGCTTCAATTGGCAGCCAAAGTGGTCGACCGCGATATCGACCTGAGTTTAACTCCACTCATTCAATCTAAATTGGTTTAAGAATATGTGTTAATACTCTTTGCTTGCAAGACCATATTGCATACTAATTGTACATTCGTACACAAAGAATTCAACGATTCCGATGTCTACAAGTGACATTATTGCTGAGTCTATAAAATCCACTGCTACGCCTCCTTCTACACATTGTAAAACTAAATTAAGTGTAGACGGGTGGATTTAAATGGTGGTAAATGGATTCAAACCTGCACTGCTTTCTTATCAAGTCGAATTCATTTCGAACAGAAATAATCAATCGTTCGACTAATTTTTTTGTTATTGTGATTGTTTTTCTTTACTGTTGTTGTTGTCCGTTTCTTTGCATTTCGTTCCCGTCGTACGATAAGACTTATAAGTTAATTTTCTTGTACGATACGATACTATATGGCTTATCATCTGTGGCGATAAAAAGTATTTGATTTCATGGAAAAGTATTCAAATTCATTAAACGTTGAACAACAAATTTTTCTGTTTTATTTTCAATCATTAGTAATGCGTTGACCTCAGCAAAGACTGGTCTGTGAACCGGAGTAATTAATAGATATTTTTTATATATTATAATATATATGTATATTATAATATATTGTAATAATTTTTTGTACCCATATTAAGAAAAAGAAAATCGTCAAATTATGCATAAAGTGACATTTCTTTCGCTTGTCACTGTAACCGTTCTCTTGCTTAGCTGCTGTCACTCAATCAGCAATGCAGCTGATGTCGGTCAATCAATCGATCAATTGACGGATACATTTTTGCCAGCCGAATATCGAAATAGCAACGTGACCCTAGGTACGTTCCATTTCTCACTTCGTTCTGGCTTATTTTCAGACTAAAGACTTTGAGAGCAAAGTCCACTAAAGCTTAATCAAAACACATAACAACAAAAACAAAGGCCGATTATCTCGATGTTTGAAATTGAAAAAATAAAAAATATATAACTATTAAAAAGTGAATCATCATAATTATCATCATCATTCACTAATCAATTTGTTCTCCCCTTTCAGATGACGTCCAACGTTTTGTTCGCGCAAAGTGTAGAAAAGCCGCCGGCGGCATCGACAATTCAACGCTTTACGAGGAAGTCGAGCGGGGCGCCACCACACTCATGGACTGCGTCTCGAGCATCGGCAACTTCAGCGCCCTGCAGGAGGAGATCGAGGAGGCGCGTCCAATCGGCGAACTGGACACCGTCTTCAATCGATACTGCACGAAGGTGCCCGAAGCTCAGAGCTGTCTGCGCGACTTCAACACCAAACTGCAGCCCTGCCTTAGTGCCGAGGAGAGGAAGCAAAACGTCGTCGTGATGCGCATCATCAACGGCCTCGTCGGTTTCATGTGCCACAGGGACGGCGATCAGCTCGCGCTTTTCATAGCCGAACAGGGTCCGGAGTGTCTGGAGGCCAATCGGGAAGCTCTCAACGGTTGCTTGAACTCCTCCTTTGCGGAATATATGCCGAAGGATGGCTCCGTGCCGGATCTCTTCGATCTGCCCGAGTTGGTGCTGACGACGCAACACTGCATCGATTTGCTGAACTTCGAGCACTGCGCGGTGCATCAGCTCGAGCGGTGTCGCGATACCACGCCGGCCAACATCGCCGAGTCCATCTTTCGATTCATCAAAACCGAGAGCAATTGCAAGGCGATGATCGAGGCCGAGAAAAACAAAGTGGGCGTGCTGCGAGTTCTCAAGGACGACGATTCGGGATCTGCGACTAGGGCGGGGGCAGGTCTTACAGCGTTTGCTCTGTTCGGGGGAATAGCGTTGTTGTTGTGGTTGTAGAAATCCTATTCTACTATAGTGTGTGTCTTTTGAATTTATTGTAAATTAAATTTAGTTGAAAAAAGTTTGTTTTGTCTCAGTTTCTTTCACTACTCAGAGCCAGCAGCTTAACTACTGATTACCTCGAGAGCCGTCGGTAATGCTTTCGGACTTAACTTTGTAAGTACATCGAGGACGAGCTCACTTTGCAAATAATTAAAAACTAACTTAAACTAAAGTTAATAAAAACGATTACGGGCGATGACGATGAGAAGCAGGATTGCAAAAGTATCTAGAAGGAAAAAAGACTATCTGAGGTAGTTTTTCCAGCACTTATTTGTTGTTGTGTTGACGTCGACGATGGTCGTGATGTCAGCTTGAAGCAACACCACAAAAACAACAACAACAAAAGTTTTTCCCATTAAAAGTTACACTGACGTTCGTGTCTCCTTTTTGTTGTTCCTAATGTTGCGCAGGGAAAAATCTCAGGCAAAAGAGTGAGTGAAAGAGTCAATCAGAGTAAGAGTAAAAACAGAGAGAGTAAAAGAGATAGACATCATACCGTTATTTTATTGAAACTTGTATTTTAAGTACATTAAAAGTTATATAAAAGTTATTAAAATTGTTTAACTTTTGATGTTTTTTGAAAAATTTAATAATTTTTAATAATCCTCTGAATTTCAAGAAATTCAACATATTTAAAGCAATCGATTTCGAAACATTTCTAAATGAGATACCTTATTTAAGTGCAGTTCGCAGGTACACAGACATACACACGCTCTCACAACGCACACATACGAGCGACATGAGTATGAAAAGTCAGATGCTTAAATGACAGACGAAATACGCACACACACAGAAACTTGTTCTTGTGTATTTAGAACTTATCGAAAGGAACAGGATAAGACTATCTCTCTCTCTCTCTCCATACATACTGCACAAACTGGTATATATATTATACATATAACTATCTCTCTTTCTTTTTCTACCTCTTAGTTTGTCTCTCTTTCTTTCTCTACCTCTTATTTTGTCTCTCTTTCTTTCTCTACCTCTTAGTTTGTCTCTCCCTCTGTTCCTCTCTTTCTCTCCCTGAATGCACCCTTCTTTTTCATGGTGTTTCTTCTTCTCTTTCTATCTCCCTCTCTCCGTCTGACTCACCCTCATTCCTATGGCCAGTATCACCTTCTCTTCCCCCGTCAGCAATTCACTCTGTCTGCCTGTTTTGTCCTGCCGGCTAATTCGAACGTATTGCGTATTGCACGTATTTGCACTCGCTCCATTTCGTGCATATGATTTAATAATAGCAAAAGTTGGCAACCCATAATAATGAGAGCACCTCTTCACAGAAGGCGGATCACCATTCCACCTCCTGGTGAGTTGTCAGGATCGAGTTGAAAAGGGAAGAGTTCGTCTGTATCGCTTGCTGCTGTGGCACTACTATTAGTTGGGTGTGGTTGAGAGTGGGCGTAACTGCTTTTTAGCAGTATTGCCAACCAGCTGTTGGCAGTCAAAGTCATTATATTATAATTGGCAACGTTGGTTAGCTTTAATTAGTCGAATGGGTGGCCGATGGCTTAAAATTACGTTTATTGAATGTATTATTAATGTTAAAACTTAGCAAAGCAAGTTCACTTAAACAAGGATCATTCTCTCACTCCGTTTTCCTCTGTATCTATCTCTCTCTCTCCTTCTCTCTCAGTCCCGCTTTTTTGTTAGTTTAACGGAACATTCAACGCTGTCTGATTTCTCTGCAACTTTCTTTCTTGTGCCAAAACTTTTCACTTGCTAATTAAACGCAAGCAAATAAGTTTGTTTTTAACATTTTTAATTGCCATGAAAATGACAATGACTTGCTTCATTGCGCCATTTTAAAACTTAAAAGTAATTCTCTCTGGAAAAAACAAACCTCTCTGAAGATTCTCTCAACTCTCTTTTGGCTTGAAGCAGGACTTTTTTGTAAAATCAAATAAAATTCCCAACAATCTTTCATGTCACGTGCAGGCACGTTCCAACAACAGCAACTGATACAACAACAACAAATACCACTGTAGTAGTAGTACCACTACTACAACAGCAATAACAAGTATTCCATTTCATTAACTAACCAACCACAAAAAGTTACCCAGAAACGAGATTGCAACTTTGAAAACTTTGACTCTACTCCTGCAACGCTTTTCTTCATGAGTTGTTGTAAAATGTTTGTTGTTGTTTTTTGTACTATCAACTGACCGTGTGATTTTTTTAGTGTTCTGCAGTGTTTGGGTTTTTGTGGTGTTTTTTCGGTGTTGTTCTCCTTCAAGATTGAGGAAGTTTAACGAAAAGAGTGAAAATGATCGCCGTCATTTGTTGCAGCGTTTTAGGCGCCATCGTAAAGCTACTCGTTATTGCTGAAAACCGACCGACTCACGTAACCGAACTCTCAGTTAAAACTCAGTTATACAGTTATAAACATTTCAATGGAAGAAGGGGGACGGTGGGGAGAGGGAGGAATAAAAGGGTAAGGAGACTGCACCTTGAATGTTTGCGGCTGTGGTTGTTTTTTTATCTTTAATATTTCAATCTTCCCTTAATTAAGCTTTTATAATTATTTATAATTTTTATTGTGTATTATTATTAAAGATTGTTTTGTTGTTATAATTAATGTTTTTAAGCTTCCAAAAGTTGGTTTATAAAACGGAGCCGCTTAATAAATGTTGGTTGCTTTCTCCAACAATAAAACGGGTCAACTTCGCTGCCGACGTCGTAAAATTCTCGGCAGCTGAATCTGTTGTCTGTTGTTGTTGTTGTTCGGGTCGACTTCCTGATGATTACCGCCGTCACATCCTGCCCCCCGCTGCCCTCACTGACTGCGATTATTATCTCATTTAAAAGCAGCTCGGAAGAACTTAATATTTCCTTGCGGCTTCCGACATCCAGAGAAAGTGTTGCTCTGGGAAGAATCGCGGGTTGCTTTTCGAAGCTACATAAAAAAAAGAGATTCCTACTCTGCGCTTTTTAGTTTTTCCTTTTTTTTTTTGTTTGCTTCTGTTTTCCTTTTCGTTTTTTCTTGAAAAACTTATAAAATAACCATTTTAGAAGTTTGCATTTCGGGGAATTCGGGGCAGATAAGAAGAAGACAATGTTTTTGGGGAGTTATTTATTTTTGTTTTTATTTTTGGCTATTTTATGTACCGCTTTTTATGAAATTTTAAATTTCTATGCATTAAATCAATTTAAAATTGAATTTTTGAATTTTTCGTTAGACTTTTCTTTAAAATAAAGAAAAAATGCATTATTTATTCATTTATTTGGAACTAGCATATAAATGAGTAAAACTTTATTATTAAAACCCAAAATATTTGCATTTGAAATTTCAATTTAAATCTATCGTAAGTTCATCAGAGTGTCACAAAACAGGAACAAAAACAACAACAAAAGCCAATAATAACAACAACAACTGCGACGAGAATTTATTTAATCCATGATTTATTTAATCTACGCAAAAAAGGAGAAGAAGAAAAACGCATTTTGGACTTTTCCAATATTTCTACATTTTGAACTTTCGCATTCATTTCGTATTTCGAATATTTTATCATTTTTGTGGTTGGCATGATGCAATGACTGCATGAATGAATGATGTAGTGAAAGAGTAAAAGACTAAAGGAATGAATGAATGAATGCATTTTCAATTTTCATTGTGGTTGCCAACTTCAAAAACGATGTCAAAGCACGAGAAGAGGTTGAAGAAGCTGTGAAGAGTGAGAGAGAGAGATGGAGAAAGAGAGAGATAGTGACAGAGAGGGAGAGAGAGCTGGTTGTTTGATAGGCCACTAAAATGCTGGAAAAAGATAGCAAACGAGTAATTTTAAAATATTTGGATTATTTACTATATGTGAATCTTTCTTTTTACTTTATTATTGTTGTTGTCTTCGGAATTTTTGATTTCGAATTCAGAATTTATGTAGTAGATTTATTTTCAATATTTCCATTAGAAGGGATTTCCAGGAATTTTTAAGAATTCTTGGATTGTCTTGGATTAGGATTTCACTTTAGATAAATTAGTGTTTTATTTTGTTTAAAGTTTGCTATTGAATTTAAATATTTTTTATATACTTTTAACACTTTTAATAAATTTTTGTATAGCTTAAATAACTACCAAATAAAGAGTGAAAGAAAAACACTCCGAAAAAGATTTCGAGAACTTTTGTTAGATTAAAGTTAATAATCTAAACAGCTATGCTAAGCATCTGTACATTAATGTTAATTAACATCAAACAGCACACAAATACACACACACACACACATATACAATATATATACATATACACACATTTACAAGAAACACACAAACATCAACATTTGCTTACCTTCCAGGAATCTGAAGTGAGTTGTTTGGTGAACATTAAAATTAACCTCTCTAAACTTTAGAGTCTCTTTAGAGTCTAAAGAAACATTTCGTGGCTGCGTAAATTCTACAAGTGAGTAGTTCAGATTCCAAGAATTCGTGCACAGAATCTAAGGCACAGTGGAGAAAATTGATAGAGACCGCACATGAAAATGAAACATTATTATAAAGCTTTGAGAAATATCAATGATCAACAATGACCAATCTGTTTGTCTTCATTACACTTTGCAAGCGTTCTAAGGAGTTATCTGAACTTCAGGATCTCTTTTTTACAAGATGAACTTCATTGAGAAACCTTCTAATGAAAGCTTGGATGAGTACCCCATCAAAACTTTAAGAGGGACCTTTTTAAGCAATATTCTTGAGAAACCCTTTTGGAAAAACAAACCTCATCATTTACAAGTCTCCTAATTTACAGAGCACTTAACTAACGAAGCCTGCTAAAGAAACATAGTATAGACTCTATACTATAGAGTGTATACAGATAATTATTCCCTTGAAATCATATCCGAGTGGAATTTGGAATTTCGTGCATTTCATTTCCGTTTTGGACCCACTGTAGCATTAATTTGTGACACATTCACTAAGTTTGCCGCGAAATACCGATGTCGGTTCTAAACAATTTATGCAAATTATGCATGCATTTAAAATACCAACAAAAAAGTTACCACAAATCATTCTACCCTCTCTATTACTCAGTCCCTCTCTCTCTCTCTATCCTCCTTTGTCTATCTCTTTCTATCGTTATCTCTGTAGTTTTTCCACACTACATACATACCTCTATCTTTGTCTCTCCCTCTCTCTTTGTCACTTTCCTCTTCTCTCTTGAACCATCGCTAATATTCACTCAATCTAACGTACAACTAAATGTCACAACAGAAGACTAAATTTTCGCCACGTTTTCGCGCGTCACTAAATTTAAACAAACTTTATTAATTGCGACACCGAAGTTTTCACCGAGTTATTTTGTGATTTATTTTGCATTTTAGATTGGAATTTTAATTTGTGTGACAGGAAGAATTTTGTTGGTTCTTTTCGTCTTTTTTCTCTACCTTTTTTATTCCTTTTTGATTTCTTCATTTTTCTCAGTGGTTTTTCTCTGTTTTAGTGCTTTATTCGCATGTTATTTTTCATTCTGCATTTTCTATTTTTGTTATCTCTCATTTTCTGTGTTTCCTTTTTTCTACATTTTATATGCGATTCCCTTTTTTAAATTTTTTTAAGTTTTTGTGTAAATCAACCTTTCCAGATTCCGTGTATTAAAGTCTGTAACTATTTTTGGGGTCAACATTTTTATTTCCAGCTTGTTTTTTGTAATTTTTTGATAACTCTAGCAACTCTACACGATGCTCATCCAATTCAGCTTTGAACTTTCGCATTTCTCATTTCCTTGTGCTAAATTAAGCTGTCTGATCCTAAATGCTATTGCTAAATTAAAGCTGTCGATTCCTAAATGCTGATGCTAAATTAAGCTCAGTGTTTAATAATCCAGAACATCGATTTTATGGCTGTATGACTGTACAAGTGGTCTGTGGGTGGTCATCCTTTCAGACTGGCTGCCGACAGCCGGACAGACTCAGCTGGACAGAGTGCTGTAGAGCACCAGCATCATACGTTTTCATCATAATTGCTAGGAAATTGATTATAATTGCGCACTTTTCCCAGTGGGTTTTTTTCTCTTTACGGAAATCGTACTCATTCATCGTTCGAGATGAGAGATTAGAAGATGGGATGAGATGGGTTTAAAAGTGATTCTTTGTGTGGAAAACTGTTTGAAAACACTTATAAGAGAAGTGATTATAACTGATTATAAACACTTTATAAGAGAAGTGATTTAAAGGAAGACAGTTTAAGAGATACATTCGGATAGTGAGAGGGGACTGGGTGGAGAGAGAACGAGCGATCAGAGAGGCGGAGAGTGAAGAGTTGAGAGAAGAAAGAGTGGCAGAAAGACAAAGTCAGAAGAATTGGATTAGTATTTGTTTTAAATTTACATACTTATTAGATTCCAAATACTTCAGACCCCTAAAGTCTATAATAACCCTAAAAACCCCTAGTTCTGAGGGGGGGATTCCTTCTCGCCTGGACGGGAGCGTGGGAAGACACTTTTAGTTATATACTCGTAGTTACAGAAGGAACTATACTTGTTTTAATATAGTCTTGTCATACAAAGTCTACAAATGTTCTCATCGGGCACATCCTCAGGGGCGGCCACCTTTTTTTGAGAACAGCGGGTCCAATCTGTCCGGTTTGTCCGTTGTCACCGTGGGTCGTCATTTATATTTATATGAGATAAATTCTTGATTTCATTTTGATTCTCTTCTCCTTTTTTTCTTGCTTGCTTTTCTTCTTGCTTCCCTCGAGGAATAATCATCGTGATTCACTGAATCATTCGTTATTCGAATCCTTTTAACTTTTAAATTTTAATCTTTATTTTGAGAGTCATTCAATTTTTTGCTCGCTTCCATAACTTTGATGTCTTCGATGGAGAGAAAGAAGGAGGAAGGTGAGGACGGAAAGGAAGCAGAGTGGTTGGAAAAACTTTTCTTGCCAACGGCACACAAATTAATGCATTCCAAGAATTCAATTTAAATTGAATTTGAAAACTTATTTTTTTGTTTAATTTGCGGTAAGCAAAATCATTATAGTTTTCATATCAAAACTGAATAAACAACTAAACAGAAGAGAGCGAGACAGCCACAGAGAGAGAGAGAGAAAACGTATTAAAACATCACTCACTCAGTATTTCTGAAATGTTGCTTTCATATGCAACAAACATTTCCAAGAAATCAATTACTATGATTTTAATGAAATGTTGTATGTTTGTACATTTATTAAAGATATTATAAATCAAATATAAATACGATTACCCAAATAATCAGTTATTCCGTTCTGATAATGAGCAGCCATCACTTGTGTCAAGTGATTGACAATATTTCGTTTGGTTAACCTAAAAGTTGACATCATTATTGACAATGAACACATCTCAACTCCAATGTTCAATATTCACGAAAAGTAATTAATTACAATGGAAATAACAGCAACTACAACGGCGACGCATAAAATTAAGTAACGATGATATTGAAACTGATGGTTGAACGATAGACGGACGGATGAAGTGTGCCAGGGAGGGAGGAATGTAGGGAGACTTAAGAGGACCCTGTTGGCAACACAATTCAAATATTTGTTTTGGTTGTGGAAATGAAACCACTTCAATGAGCACCCGACCACAAAAGACGAAGCGTGTAGCGACAGCAGCAGCAGGACCTCCTCTCCTGCGACCCCACTTCAAGTGGTGGCGGATGCTACCAAAAACTAAACTACGACTATGGCCGAGTATGTACGAGTGCTCACCAAACTGTGCACAGTTCAGTTCGGTGCCAAGTCAAGTAGTGTTGCATTCAAAGTTAAAGTACTCGTGAGTGCCAAGAGCTCAGTGCTTTTATGGTTGCGAGAGGGGAGCGGAAGGGAAAGGGGAAGGGGTTTTGTAGAATAGCAGTTTGCAAGAACATTAAGGACGATGTGATCAACGCGGAGAAAAAGGAGAGGGGACAAGTAGGTGGCTGAGTTAATGAGTGGTTGCAGTTCCTCTACTGTAAGCTACCACAGAAAATGTACAGAGTTTAGCTGAATTGAGCTGAACTGAGCTGAATTAAGCTGAATTGATCTGAATTGTGTTGATTTAGTCTAGATTGTGTTGAATTGAGTTCAAGTTAACATTCTATTGAAGTCTAAATTCAGATTAATTCCGCTGAATTCTGCTGAATTGAGTTGAAATGAGTTTAACTCAATTTGATCTGGGTTAAGTTGTCTTCAAATAAATTTAAACAAATTTTATTAGATTGAGCTAAGCTAAACTGAATTCTACTGAGTTGCGCTGAATTCAGTTAATTTAAGCTGAACTGAGATGAAATAAGCTGAATTAAGATGAATTAGTTTCATGATACGTAACTACTTTACTGACCAACTTGCTACTTAAAATTGACTACCAGTCCAATGAAATCGTCTCCTCCTCAAGAAGATCACGTCGAATAGTGTCACCTGCAAGAAAATATACGTTGTGCTCCTCCTCAACTCCTTCAACTACTCAGCGAACAGGGAACGGCCATTTAGTTGAAATAGACCTCTAATGTAACTCATCCCCACTGATCTAATGTAATGATCATCTAATGTAATGAGTTACCACTGTAACTCATCCTCTTTACAGGCTGAATCTACATATAAATCTACGTCGCATCACTCCTTTCAGATACTTCTTGGTTTCTAGGTTTGACTGGCAGTCAGTCTACTTGTCTCGCTGTCTTTCAGTCTTTTTGTCCATCTTTCTATCCGTCTCCCAATCTATCTCTCTGTCTGCAGTTAAGTGCGTAGCTCGTACTAATAAATTATGTGTGTGTATTCGTTCTCTTGGGACCACATGTGCTTGTGTTTGCATCAAGGATCCTTCCTCATGCATTCACGGTGTTGCTCATGCTGCATCCTACCTGAAAGTGTTGCCACATCTTCCACGTTGTTGTGCCACCCACAAATTTCGGCCTTCAGAGGCGTTGCTTGAGAATTGAAAGGTGAGGCGCCACCGAAGACCAGACGTTGCACGCGCAGAGTCTCGTGTTGCTGTTTTTGTTGTTTGCGTTGTTGCCGTATTTAAGAGCTCTCTGACAGCAGCAGCTGTGCTCAACTGTCATTTCTACTCGAAATGCTTTTCATGCAAAAAACCTGAAGTGAGAAATGCGATGAGAGGAATATTTTAAAGTGGATTTTCGAAAATGAGTGCACAAGAAAATGCATTGCAAGAGGATTTTCTGGGATTAATTGTCGTTTGGTTGCTGCTGCTTGTTCTTTAAATAGTACGAGTTTTTTATACATTCAATAAATGCAATATGTTTAAAAATATAACCGAAAATTCACATGATTATGCGACATTTTAATACTTTTATATTTAAAAAGTAGAATCTTTAATAATTGTTGGTTAAAACATATTTTTAATTCATTATTTAACTTATTATTTAAGTATTTAATTTCAAAAACATATTTTAAATATACTTTCTTAATAAATTCACTGAAAATGAAAATTTGAACTTTAATTAACACGATTATTTTCTTGTTTTTGTGTTTCTTTACTTTCTCTCTCTCTATCTCTCTCTCTCTCTATCTCTCTCTCTGTCGCTCTAAGTTTCTCTCTCTTTTGTCTTCTTCTTTTGCCGTGAATTAAACTCATTACATTGATTTCACCAGAAGTTCTTCCGTTCAATACGCTTTCCGCAAGAGCAGACTGTCTGAACAGAACCAGCAATTTATTTGTTGTACTGACTATCGTGCTGTATACTGTCCTGCAAGTCGACACACCCTTCGCCCCCTGTAGACCGAAGGCCGCGAGGATAACAAGGATGAGGCAGAGATGGACTAATGGACTAAACGGATTTTGCACTTCCGCTTTTCAATGGTTTCAGTGCGATTGTTTATTTCAATACACCAGCAACTAAGTGAATTGCTAGTCCTTGCAAGGATCAACTTATTCTCCCTCTCATCATTCTCTCTATCATTCAATCTTTCTCATTCTCTCTTTCACTATGACTACATTGCTATATTTGCCTCTCTCTCTCTCTCTCTCTCGTTTCTTGTTCATTGTTTCCTTTTTGTTTTCCTTTTTTTTGGTTGTTCCTTTTCAGTAGTTTTTTATTTCCTTTTGAGATAGTTTTTGGTTTTTTCCTCCTCATCGTTTCCGTGGTTTATTTTTCTATGTCCTTCTTTTTCTGCTATCAATTTTAGTCTATATTTCATCATATCGCTTGTGGGTTTCTTTTTCTCTCTCTCTCACTCTCTTTCATTCTCTCCCTACACCCCCTAACCTTCTCTCTATCTCTCTCTTACTTGCCTTTCTCTTCCTTTTTTATAGTATTCTTCTTTTTCTTTTGTGGCCTTCTTTTGTGATGTTTTTTATAGCTGCGCCTCCGACTTTTGTGACTTTTGCCATCGGCACGAAAACAAAAACGAACAAATAAATGAGTAAATGAAAGGCACAATAGCAACAACAAGCAAAGAGAAAGCTTAAATGCAGAGGTTCTATTTTCCCCCCCCGCCCTCCTAAGGACTTTCCTTTTTCCATTTGCCCCTTTTTAAGGACTTTCTGTGGTCTCAGTGGGCTTTTTACTGGACTTGCGGCCGAGCAACAAATTCTTTAGTAGCTTGTGTTGTTTCTGTTGTTGTTGTTGTCGTATGGATTTTTTCCTTGTTGTTGTTGCCGTATAGATTTTTTTATGCCATTTTGGTCTGTAATACTTTTGTTGTTGTTTGATTTGTTGTTGTTGTTGTTTGGATTGTTGTTGCTTTTGTTGAAATTCTGTTTGTCCATTTCTTGATCATGTGGTTCGTCATGAATGGCATCAAAGTGGCATCCTTTTCTGCCTTCTCCCTCTGTCTCTCTCACTCCCGCTCTCAGTCTCTACTTCTTCTTTTCCCCTCTCTCACCCTACAATAGCCACTGGTGCCGTGATACGTTGCGGTTTCGTGCTCAACAGGAACAGCAAGGATAAGCAGAGTACGTGCAGAGTGAGTGGCGTGAATGGAATGTGAAGAAAGGAAGGATAGAGAGAGAGAGCAGAGCGTTGCAAATAATGTGCTTTTCTTGTAGCCGGGAGCGTTGTGTCAAGGACTCGTATTTTTTCCTCATCTGCCACACGATTTGTTTGCTTACTGTTGTCGTTGTTGTTGTATTTGTTGTTGTCGGATCACACGGACCCGCAAGGATGTTCCTTTAACACAAACATTAATACGGATTTCTCGCATAAATTTGTGGCTAAACTAAATGATAACGGAGAGAGGAAAAAAACCAAAAACAGGAAAATAAATAAACAAAAAATCATGTTTCATGTTTTCGTGTTGATCAAATAAGATTGCGAATGGTTTTTTCAACCATTTTGGTTATTTACGAATGTTGCTGGATGTTAACATTCAATGTTGCCAAATGTTGATATTCGATGTTGCTGGGTGTTGATATTTAATGTTGCTATTGGAAGAACAATAAACAAAACTGAAATGATGTTGAGTGTTGATGAATGGCAGGAGCTTTTCGATGCTTTTGCAGGCGTTTTAAAAATTGTTTACTACCTCTACACAAAATAAATATAAAGTAATAAACTCGCACTACCACTAAACTGGGTAGCAGCATCAAATAACATCATCACATCAGAAGCACAACAACGAAGTTGCACTTAAAGCGTTTGCTTTTATGCAACTTTTGCGAAACAAAGCAACTCCACTCACTCGACTAATAAATCTGGCTGCTGTTGCAGTAGAACTGGCCGAAGGCAATAAAAACAACAACTATAGGATTAACACAAAGAACAACAACAATGAAGACAGCAATAAAGACAGTAGAACAACACAAAGAACAGCAAACACAACAACAGCAACAGCGTTATCGTCGCTTTCACAACCAACAACAATAACAACAAAAAGCAATGCTAGAAGCGTTTTCGTGTTATTTGTTGTTATTGCTTAGTTTTTTATAAACAAAAAATTACCTCCCCCAAAAAAACTTGTTTTTGTTGTTTTTCTATGCAGCTTTACTGGAGCAGAGCCGAGCGCCGATCGGCGAGAGACGGGGTTGTTGTTGTATTAAGCTGGCAACATTTAAATAACAGATTGTTTTCGTTGTTTTTCGGTTTTCTTTTTTTTTCTTCTATTTTCATTTTGTTCTTGTTGCGTGCTGTTGTTTGTGGCGCTCCAGAAGTTTTTTCCAGAGGATACAAAATAATTGACAGGCGATGTTGCTGGCGTTTTTTTTTTTATAACCTGCGATTGTGAAAAAAACGCGTAAAAAACGAATAAAGTAAAGGAAAAATGAATAAACTAAACTAAACTAAGCTAAAACCTAAGGTTATGTAAATACCATATAAAAGGTGGATTAGTGTAGGGTGCATGTATTGTTGTTGTTGTTGTTTTTTCTTAAACATTGTCTGTAAAAAGCACCTCTCTACAATGTTGAAGTGAACTTTGTTGCACAAAATTAAATGCTGCAGATAGCAAAAAACAATGCATTTCTTTTGTCTATCTTTTCTCTCCCTCTACGCGTCTCTGTCTCTCTCTCTCATTTATTTGCTTACTGACCTCTTTACACACTTGACACTCGCCTCTGGACTAAAGAAAAAAAAATTGCACAAAACATTTTGCTTTGTAGAACGTGCTGAAAATTTAGCTGCTGGTGTTGTTGTTGTTGTTGTTTGCTCTTGCTGCTTTCTATTGTTTCCTGTTGTTGCTGTTGTTGTTGTTGTTGTTGTTTGTCTAACACAGCCTATTATTGACTGAAGTTGTTTATTATTCATTCTTAAGCCTCGAAGGTAAACAAGTTGCGAAAAATTCAGTGACGTTTATCTGACACCATTTTTAAATTAACTAGAATCCAGAAAGAGGGCACTTTATACCCCATGTTATGCCCAACACCCATGGGCATGATTAATAGAAAAAGTGTGTCATATGGAAATGTGGGCGGATCACACCTTTTTTTGATTGTTTATAAACGATTAATATTACAACTAGGCAAAGAAAATCTATACACGATAAATCTTCTATAAGGTATTGTATCTATATATATAAAAATGAGTTGCCCTATGTTCGTGATTTTATAACTCGAGAACCACTCAACCGATTTTCAAACGAGTACATGCGTTGGAAAGGTCTACTTTCACTGATGGTTTATAAAAAAAAAAACATCGAAAAATTTCTACGAATACAAGTTTTCGGAATAAATTTAGAATTTCCTGTATTTTCACACGGTCAACTGTATGTTGCATGTTCACGTGTTGGGAAGCCGTCGTCTTTATTCATTTTTTGTGAAAATGGCAATACTAAAAATGTCGTTTACCACCAAGCTCTGCAATAAATGTTTTTCTTTTTGATGTTCTCACTTTAAAAAATTTATATTATTTTGCACTTCTTTTTCAGGAAAATGTCTATTCTTTCTAGAAAATTTAATTTTTAATACAAAGACGTAAACGTATGTTATTGTATTGTCCAGCAACGCGGGCAGGGTTACTCTAGTATTATATAAAACTGGGCGGATTATGGCAAAAACTTCGACCCAGAACCACAATTCAATGAAACATACCAAGTTAATCATTGAATTTGTTCATTATTCACTTTATACAGACCCATAGAACCATTGTTACAACACCCACAGTATCTGTGAGGTGAATAAAGTCATCAACTAACGTCTGTACAAGAAATACGTCAGATTGCAAATTTCTTGCTCTTGGCAGATCATCTATCATGTGTCACCGTCAGAATACTCTACTCTGCTCCCTTCTACTCATCATTACTATACTCTAGTCTCCTCTACTCTACCCTTTATACAGTTATCCGTATCTATTTCAGTATCTGTTGGTAAGAACAAAGCAAGGAAGAAAGGACACTAGCCAAGCACAAAAAATCACCTAAAATTAACTGAGATGAGAAAAAGCAACAGGATGGAGATGGAGTGAAGATAACTTAGACGGGAGCTACTATGTAGGTATGGCTAGAATAACGGTAAGGATGAAGATAAGTTTGACAAGTAATAGAACTGAATTAACGGTAAAGAAAGAGAAGAAGATAGGATACAAATCAGAGTCGGAGTTTAAGAAAAGGTGCTGTCATAGATCAGGTTGAGAATGAAGTTAAAGATGAGGAAAAATGTAAAGTCGAAAATAAGTTTCAGACTGCAGTTGACGAATATATGAAAGAAATGTAAAATGATATTAATGTGATGGAGATTAAAATCAAAGATAATAAAGTTAAGCATAAGATTTAAGATGAGGTACCTGACAATGATACCTTCAAACATGAACTTGTGGATGATGCGGGCTCCCAACCTAATTTCAAAACTCAAAAGTGATCAAAGATCAACGATGAGATTGGAGATGTAATCGGCATTTAGATGTATAATTAAGATGTTGAGATCAGAGAAATTGTGAAGAAAGAAGCTGAAGATAATATTTAAGAAGCTGGGAATAAAATTGAAAATTCGAAGGTGGAAAATGAGTCGTTGTTGTGGTAAAAATGATCAAACTAAAGTTGAGACAGTAGAATGAAAGATCTGACATTATGAGATAGATAAATATGGGATAATAGCCTAAGGTTCTAAAGATGATATCAAGATAACGTCAGGGTGAATGAAGTTGCTTTAGAGTATTTTATTATAAGTGGATATTTAGTGGATTTTATTTTAGTGAATGATTTAGTGGAGATTTAATATAGATACATATGTTAGTTCAAAGAATAAGATAACACAGAAAATGTTATACAATTATGTCATAGTGAGAGTGAGGATAAAATACAGTTTCACTATAGAGTAAGCATAAGCATAAGTTTCATCCTGGGTATGCATAAGTTTAAAATGCACCCATAAAGTATTCAGATCCAACAACATGATTGCGATGATGAACGGAGCAACAACGTGATGAAACTGTTTTCGTCACGAAGGGAATGTTTATAGAACTATAAAAGAATATTGAATTTATAATGATGCCGTAAAACTGCGCATCGTTCTTAATTAACTATAAAGCCAACCCCACCATAAGAACAACAACAACAACATAATCATCACCGTAATCATCTCATCTTCACCCACATGATTAGCAGTGTTTCGCAGTGTTTGAAAAATTCCAATCATCACTCATCATTCCTTGCAGAGAATTCATCCATTATTAAGGAGGGGGGAAGGAGGAAACCTGTCAAAAATGTTCTCCAAGAACAGCAGGAGTTTTAAAGAGTTAGGAGTAGAGCAACACCCTTACTCTCAGCTTGTCTGGGGCTTGCAGCATCCCCCCCCCCTCCCTTCACCCTCTCCCACACTTTTGGTAACTCTGCCAGACGTTTTTGACAGCTTCTTTTTCTCTCTTTTCTCGAGTGCACAATTCATCAAAACTCTTTAGAAATGCTTCGTAGGTTTTTTTGTCAGCTCAGACATTTTTCCACCTTTTTTTCGTGCATTTGCGAAGTTTCTCATTTTTCTTCTGCTGAAATGAAAAAAAAAGAACAAATGAACAAAAGAATAGCTGATGCAAAAGAATTCCTCCTTTTCACATTCTTCATAGAATGTGCAATTCTTTTGTTGGCCATCTTTTCCTTTGAGGATTTTTTTTCACTATTTTCCCTTTTATGGCCTCTAGCTCACATTTCATTTTACGTGCTGTCATCTTCTTTCCATCATTTCGGCTACACCAGGTGGCAATATCATTAATTTTAATGTTTTTGGTATCGTTGTCGCTGTGTTGAATTTCATTATTTGCTATCTTCGTCCTGATTTATTCGCATTATCACTGGGAGCTATCCTTCGAGCTACATCATCTTTCATCAGATGGATGAGGTTTAATGTTTATCCAATCTGACACAATCTAAAAATCGACAGAGGTGGCCAGAAATATCTATCTAGAGACCCTTGTCTACAAACTAACCAACTAACTACCGACGGATGCCTATCAGGAACATTTATCTGCAGACTAACCCTTGCCGAGGATCATTGAATCCCTCTTGGAAAGTCGATTAACTCATATCAGGAGCTTATTAATGTCCTCTCATCATTCGGTTAAAGTTTTCGCTTGGATATTTGACCGATTAACAGTTAACGATGACTTTTCCTTGTTTCCTTCTAAAGTCTCATTAATCCAGTATTATTTGTTATTTCTACCCAAGTAACACGAGTATTAAAGGTTCTCTTTAACAAATCATATTGAATTGAAATGAATATTGAAGTATATACTCGTATATGAAGTATTAATATGTATTATTATGAATGAGTATATAGTATATAGTATATACTATATAAGGAATGAGTATATAGTATATAGTATATATACTATATACTCATGTATAAACACGAGTTCAGCTACTGACTCTTGTATTGTAGAGTTTTGCTTACGGCAGTAATTAAAAGCAAGTCTAACAACGTATGAAGTCGCATGTGCAGTTAGAATTATTAATGTTATATTTGCAAATAATTATGTACCGTAATTTACACATATGTAAATACTCGTGCATTCTTATGTAAGCATCGTAGATATACAAAGTGCAGGATGAAAGAGGATATACGAATGGTACGTATGAGTTCTCAATTTAATATCATTTGTTTTTTGATTAAATTAAGTTCAGGATTGATACTGTAAGTAAAACATGAGTAAAGGAAAAGCCTTTAATAAATATGAAGGAATCATCGACACAGGACGAAGGATCTCTCTACTCAAATCTAATTTATCTGTCTGTACTTTACTCAGTTCAGTTCACTCTTCGATTCAGCCATTCGATACATTTGATTTCCATTCGACTCTACTTAATCCTACTAACCTTAATAGACTCGCTTCAAGTTGATTCCAAATGGCTCCACTTGACCCCACTTGGGCCCACCTGGTTCTACTCGAACCTACCCGACTCTACTCTATGCTGCTAGACTCTACTCCACCCTACTAGACTCCAATCAACTCCACCCAACTCTACCCGCCTCTATTCGACTAAACTCGACCCTACTTAAATGTATTCGGCTCTACAGGACGGTACCAGACTAAACTAAATCAATTTACCTCGACTTTACACTCTACACAGCTAAACTCAGCTCTACTGTTCTCTATTCTACTCTGTACAATACCGACTCGACTCTATTCCACTCCTCACAGCTCTACAGTCTACTCGACTGTACTCTACTCTGCTCGATTTAACTCTACGGGACTCTGCTCTATTCTAACATCTGGCGATTTTTTTTACATGCACCGCGACTGTAAGACGAATGACATCATGAAATGTCTATTTTCTGCACTCAATTTGACATCACGAACCAAAATGTCAAAGATCAACAGGACCTAAATTCGGCAGGTTAAACGGACTCCAGAGCACTCAAACTACGAAGTTAAATCAGGACAGATTATGTGAGGTTTGGTTGGATGACTCTAAGATGG
The DNA here is from genome assembly GCA_949629155.1 of Myopa testacea. Taxonomy (NCBI): domain Eukaryota; kingdom Metazoa; phylum Arthropoda; class Insecta; order Diptera; family Conopidae; genus Myopa; species Myopa testacea. The sequence goes on from OX451345.1 coordinate 27,865,291, forward strand.
GTGAGGTTAGGTTTGTTGAGTGAGATGTGGGGTGGTTTAAAAAGATGAGGTTGGGTGTTATACTCGGTTAGGTGTGGTGAGGTGAAGTCAGGTGTGGTGTGGTGAAGTCAGGTGGGGTGAGGGAGGTGAAGGAAGGTGAAGCCTTACGTGACACAGAAGAGAGCAAATGTTCGAGTGTCACTTATGTTTAATATGAAAACCAGAGAGACTTCAGCTAAGTCTTTGAATGTATGTGTTTGTATATGTGAGTGTATTAGGCTCTTATTACCGAGCTCTATTGACACAAATAAAACTGGTTTTCCAAGTTTACTAACCAAGAGCTGAACCGCCTTCGTTCATGGTTATAAACTAGGTTATCTTGTTGCTTACATTATTAAGTGCTTGCCAACAAAGTTGACAAGAGGAGGAAATGGCAAAGGACACGAAATATGCCTAATGGTAGAGTCCAACAACAACAATAACAACACACACACGCATGATTAATTAGATTCTCAGGAATCAAGAATTAGCCGGTAGTTTATTTGATTTACGCATGCCGCTTGTAGGGAGCAGGCAACATTTCTGTGCATCTGAAGTAAATGCAAAAATCTTGTAGTTCATTAAAATTTAATTATTAGAGTGAATCAAACATGTTGTATTTAAGGAAAAGGTTCCCATACACCAAAAAGGACTCAGTTAAAAGCGAACAGAAAAAACCGTCTCAGGCATGCGGTGCCTTGCTATGCTTCTTCTTCTTCTTATCTAGTACACTTCATACACATTATCTTCTCTTTCCCGCCCTTTTTTTAAACTGCTTTCTTCACCTCTTCCGTTATCCATTCAGTCGATCTTAATAAACTTTGCGCTTTCGTTTCTCCTTCTTTTTTCTTTATAATTCCTTCCTTTTCTACATTTCTTTCTAATTCTTTTCTCGTCAAAGTATCTTTCCGTAAATCTTTATTGAGTTAGACAAGAGTAAGCATGAGTATACAGAACATTTTCGTGCTAACCAGAGGTGGTGCTGGAAGGAGGAGTGGCGACAGGGTCCCCCCACCCCCTCACAGTTATAGACTCTTACTTCTTCACTTACTTAAACGATTAAACGGTCATCATTTAAAATACATTATTTACTAAATATAATAATCAAAAATAGGTTACGATTTTAAGAGCTATGCTCAAGTTTGAGTAAATCATCATCATCATCTACGTGCCCCTTTTGCTCTCATCACTCTGTAAGATCTACGCCCCAGTTTCGTCCTAATTTCAGATACTCAAATACGATAGATTGCTATGGATTGTGTAGAAGGCGAATCTTTCGAATTTTATGAATTTCTAGCATCTGATAAAAAACACAAAAACCAAAAAAAAAAAGAAAGAGGAACCTAGAAAAATGAAGTTTTTGCATGCGAGTGTAAAGCAAACTTAAATCAGGCTGAGTTTTTGTATGAGTACAGAAGTGAACTCAGCGTGTTGTGTGTGTGTGTGTTTATGTGTGTGTTTGTATATGTGTGTGTTTATGTGTAAAACCTAATCGGAAAACTGTCGGCGCACACACTGAAAATTGGGGACGAGAGTATAATAGCGAGGAATGACAGGACTTTATCTTGACAGGACTCGAATAGGATTTTCCTTTGGGGACGTCGGCGTTGTTTATCTTAGTGTTGGTTTTGTTATTGGATGTTGGTATTGATCTTATATGTTGGTATTGTTGTTGTATGTTGATGTTGTTGTTAGCATTGTAGTTGTTGTTGCTGTTATAAATACACTGCATCGAATAAATCAACAACAAACCGTAGAAAAGTATTGCATTTTTCAATATATTTTAGAGTGGGTAAGTATAAAATATACATATGAACATGTTTGTATGTGTTAGTTGTGCCTGTGTGTATGTGCATTATGTCTGTGTGTATGGGTTTGTGTAAGTCTCTATATGTGCATGTGTATGTTTGGTTTACATTCCCTCGAACATCAAAAGCTGATTCAAGTTGAGATTCTTTGTTATTTATTTTTTCTCTAAATCCAGAGAAAATTCTGACGATGCTGCAGTTTACTTAATTCCCCTCCCTCCCCCCACCCCTCCCTCGGCCCTGTACACAAGACATTATTCTCTTTGAAAATTCAAATAAACATGCAGTCCTTGAAGATTAATTTTTGGCTACAGCAGCCAAATCAATCCAAGCAAAACTTGGAATTGAAGAAATGAGTTCTTCAATGTAGACAATGCATTTTTTTCAATCTAAAAAAAGTTGATCCTCCTGGGATGTGTTGTTGTTGGTTGTGCTTATTGATGGTTGATGAAATGTTGTTGTTGAAGTTGACATTTTTGCTGTTGTTTTTATATTTCTGTCATTATTGTTGTATATTCATCATAGTTAATATTGTGATTATTATTATCTATATTATTATTATCATTATAATTACTATTGTAATTATTATCGATGTTATTACTGTCAGTCGTTTCTTTCTTTCATTTACAGTTGGCATTTTTATTGGCATTTTGTTGACATTGTTCAAAGAGCAATTTTTAAAAGTCAACAACGAAAATAACCTTGACATCATCATCATCATCATATGAGCCACGTTCAATGTACTTGTCCTCAACAGTTTAACTTTGACATCATCAGCATGAAGTGGAAATGACAGCAGCAGCAGAAACAGCAGCAACAACAACAACAACAAAAAGAAAACACCACCACCAGCAGCACCACGAGTCACGTGCTGTCAGTCAACCGTCAACAGTCAACATCTCCGTTAGCTTTAATAAATGCGCATTCACTTGTTTTTTTCGCTGTCACTACTTCAATGCGTCAGCAGCGGCAGATTTTATAGCCTGCTACGCGGGATGAGACGAAGGAAGGGTTGCCGATCTTGAATCCGGGTGTTAAGCAAAAGTATTGAATTAAATCATAACACATTAAAAGTTACAAAACTATGATGGAAGTGGTTGAAATATGATGAAGTGTCTTAATGCATGTACTGGTATTTATAGTAGAACTTAAAAACATGGAGTGCTGTTGTTGTTGTTGTTTTTTTAATGTTTTCAGTGGTCCATCATTTTTAAACACTTTTACGTTAAAAGAACATCAACATTTTTAATCAATTCGTTTTTATTAACTTTTGTTTTTATTGAAACAAGTTTAAAAGCTTATTATTTATTTTAATTTACCAAGAATTTCATTTCTTCCTTCTTACAAACAAAGATAATTAGCTCCGTTTCCAGTTCCGTTTCCTCTTCCGCTTCCTTTAAATTGTCCATAAATTCACACTAACAACTAAAGATTTGCTTAACACAAACGCAATTCATCACTCGCTCTGAGCGAAAGTGAGACACAAAAAACAGTGCCGACATTTTATGGTACATACACTATCAAAAGGGGAGTAGAAGAGGAGTAGAAGAGGAGTGGAAGAGGACTGGAAGCAGAGTAGAAGAGGAGTGGAAGAGGGGCATAAAAAGCATAAAATTTATGAGCAGAAATACTATCATTTATCTTCGTTTGGAGTGCAAATTTGAAGTTGTGAATGCAACACGCTTTTTTTGCTTATTTAAATAAATTTTTCCCCCGAGTATTTTTAGTGGCAATAAAATGGAAATCAATTTTTCACTCTTTTTTGAGATGGGATTTTTTAAATTTTGTTTTTTGGTTCTGTCAAAAAGTTTTTGAATTTAATTAATTGCAAAGCAATTTAAATGTTAGAGGAAACAATTTTATTATTGACAAGCCTTTGGCTTGTATGTGACAAATACAATATTACACCAAAAATATCAACAAAATATTTATATTATTCAATTTATTCCATTTTAAATTTTTGTTAATTTTAAAGCATTTCTTTTTCTTTTTTTAATTTACTTATTTTTGAAATTTATATTTATTTCATATATTTAAATAATATAACATTTAAATTAATGTATACTTTTCTTTTATTATACATACATTATACATTAATTAAATAATTAATACTTCAAATATTTTCATTTGGCAATTAAAATCGTAATAATTTTAAATGAAAGTCAGAGGTTTTTGTAAACCAATTTTTAATTTCATTTCGGTTAATTTAACACTTTTGATGTTCGTTGAAGCGGATTCTTGAGCATTTAAAAATTATTTATTTATTTGTACTGTGAACTTTTAATCCTGTTCTCTCCTCTCTGCTCTCCTCTCCATCATGTAGTTGTTGCTTTTGTAGTTTTGTAATTTTTTGTGCATTCATTAAATTTGGACTCTTTAATATGCTTTCCTGTCCGTCGCCTGCTCGTTTAAACAACCCACCGCAGTGCTCGCCTTCCCTCCCCTTTCACTCCCTTCTTCACTCCCTTCTACTCCTCCTCACCCACATCACATTGCGCTTTGCATGCACTGTTTATCTTTTTTCCTCTTTCTTTTCAATTTGTTCTAATTATGCAAACTGCTGGCTGAATTCAATTACCGCAGCGGCACACTACACAACAACACTACCACGGAGTACCGGGTTGTAAGTATCATTGTTGTTTTTCTTCATCGCTTAAGTTGACTCTTAATACATATATAGTATATATTATTATTATGTATGTATGTACTTTTATGACTTCAACATTTTGTCGCCTTGCAAACGGTTGACCAGCGACAGACGGTGTGGCGCCTTCAACTCTGTGAAGATTTTTGATTGTTAAGGTTACCAGGTGTGAAGCTGATTTAAGTACAAGAAGTAGAGTCAAAAGTATCAACAGTGTCCAGCAGAGTACAGAAGAACCAATATAGTTGAATATATCTTAATAAACTCAAGTATATCGAGCGAAGAATCGAATAAAATTCAGTACAGTAGAGAATTTCCCCGTTGTGCCAGTACATTCCAATCTAGTAGAGGCCAATTGTACACAGAACAGTCTAATAGATGCGGTGTAAAATCGAAGAGATTAAAATCCAAAAGATTCCATTACATTTCTATACGGTCAAAAGTATCCAGAGTGCTCATGCTAAACTTTCCAGTTTAGTAGAGTCCAGTAGATTTCAGTAGAACCCGATACAGTCTAGTATAGTCAAATATAGTAGAGCTTAGAGTCAAGTAAAATGTGATCATGCCCAGTACAGTACTGTAGGATCAAAAGTATCCATACTATCCAATAGAATAGAGAATAGAGTTCAGTACACTACAATATAGTCGAATAGATTTCTTCTCTCTTGGTATTTAATTCCAGTTTAGTAGAGTCCAGTAGATTTCAGTAGAACCCGATACAGTCTAGTATAGTCAAATATAGTAGAGCTTAGAGTCAAGTAAAATGTGATCATGCCCAGTACAGTACTGTAGGATCAAAAGTATCCATACTATCCAATAGAATAGAGAATAGAGTTCAGTACACTACAATATAGTCGAATAGATTTCTTCTCTCTTGGTATTTAATTCCTAAAATGAATTTTAAAGAGCTTTTCCGGAATGTTTTTCAAATAATGTTTCCAGACAATATTCCACCTGGTCACCTTATCATGTTGAGCTTAATTTAATATGCAAGGAACGAGTTAAGCTGGATGAAAACAGTCAAGCGTGAGGCAAACAGCAGAACTAAACGAAGCAATATTGCCACCTTTTTATACTTTTAATCGAATACCGAAAAGAAGCACGAAAGAGTGTGGAAAGAAGATTCGGAGTCGGAGAGTGAGAAGAATGCTCAGAACTGCGATTGCGGGTGAAAAATAAACACGGAGAAGCAGCTCCGGAACTGCGGATTGTGGGCAATCTTAATGGCCGAGTTGAGTGGCTTTCGAACGAAGCAAAAATGAAAACAATAAAAAAACAAGGAATAAAAACACCTGCTTCAAGCCGACCAAATTGTGTGCTGAAATGAGTAAATGGCAATAAAGAGAAAAACTCGAATTAATAGAGGCAACAGAGAAATGATTTTACACCAATGAAAACAGTATTAAAAATTATTATTACAGAAAATTTAATTCATTAAATACAGCATCAACTTATGTACATAAAGTTATTAATATTTTAAGATATTAATCAAATTAATTCACTTAATTGACTAATCAAAATCTTTTATGGATGAAATTCAAGCCTTTTCAAAGACTTTTAAAAATGAAAGTTAGTTTGTGGCTTTTGTAGTTGAATAGACATTGAAAATAAAGCAGAGAATCGAATAAAATAAAACCAAGAATCCTTTAGAATCGAATAGGAACTTAAACTCACATTGGACCAAAAATAATCGGTTAGAATTGTACGGAATCGAGATGAATTGAAGCGAATCATACGGAATAACATTCGATCAGAAGCAGAATCGCAAGGCAATCCATTAGACTCTATTAAATTCACATTAAATTTAATAGAATTGGACCTAGAATGGTATATACTCAAATAAGATCGAATACAGTCGAAAAGAATCACTTGCAATAGAATAGAATTGCATAGAATCGTATATAATCGAATATAATTTAATGTAATCGCTTCGAATCCAGTACAATAGCAGAGAATCGCATGTGATTGGCGAGAATTGGATAAAATAATGCTGAAAAAGGGAGTAAAAGTGCAATATTAAAACTATTCTATACTGAAACATATGATTTTTAGTAAAAAAGTCAGGGAGTTCTGTGGTAACTTTTTTATCCCATCGAGTAGTAGTCCAAACTTTATTTCAATTGAAGACTAAGCGGATCCCATTATTAATATGCTCAATTATTCCCACATCCGGTAGCTGGCTTCCGGTGGGTTTCGCTTCCTTTGTTCAACACACACCAAATCATCCTTGGTTATTGCCTCACAGCTCCGTCCATGGGTTCATTCGTGCAGGTCTCTGACTCAATCGTTCGCTTGCAGCTGCTTAAAACTTTCAGAAACTTTCCTCTGGAACTGAAACTCTTCCAAAGTACACTCGTGTGCCAGGATTCAATTCCCAAGCCAATCAGGGCGAATTTCTCGACTTTATGGGGCTCAGTTTACACTGAAATCTCATTACACAGTAATTTAGCTAAAGTAGCTGGCTGGCGAAGTGCCGAAAGTTTCCGTTGCGAGGAAGGATACGCTTTTGGCCAAAGATTCGGTGGCTGGCTGGCTGGTTGACTGTTTGGCTGGAATACTGTTTAAAGCAATCGAAATCTAAGCATTGAAATTGGCCAAAAGATTTAAAATAATTTAGTGAGAATACGAGAGAAATAAAAAAAAAATGAAGAGTCCGAGAAGGAGAGAGAAATAGAGATTTCATAGCGTTTTACTTCGTTGGTCTTTTCTACTTTATTTTATGGAGAATTCCTTGATTGTTGTTACAATCAAAAGTATTAATTAATAAAAATAATAATTCTTAAGAAAAACCAAAAATCCAGAATTTCTAACATTGTAAATATAAAGAATAAAAAGCTTTAATTTTAATTTCTAAAAGTGTGAAAATACAAATGAATGAAAGAAACGATTGAAGATATTCAAGAAAAAACGATGACGGAATTTCATTCTTGATTTATTACTTTTCATTTCACTTGCTTAAAATGGTATTAAAATAATAGTAGTTTAATAGTATTAATAGTAACAGTGGTTTAATAGTATTAAAATAATTCTCAGCAGCGATCAATTGGAATGCATTCTCCGGTGCTGTCGCGTGCCCGCCCCCTCGTACAATAACAACCATCGGGGCATCGAATGTAGTTGATTAAGCAAGGCTGACCCAAGGTGGAGCACTCCGACTGACAGTTCGGGCCACAGGCGTAATACAGCTCATTCTCCGGGCAGTTTTTGTCTAGCAGAATCAAAGAAAGAAAATAATATTACATCAACACATCGAATAAAAGACAGAAATACTTCAAAATAAATAATAAATCTTAAGATAAATTTTATTCTCTGGACTTTTCTTTACCTTTTCTGCTGAGTTGAGCATCACACACAATAAAAGCAACAAAAACAACACCGATTAACAAATACAACATAAGAGAAGATTTCATAGCTGTCGTTGTTTTTGTTGTTATTAGTGAATTCAGTATCGAATGTATACAAAATATAATTTTGTTGACTTTGTTAATTTTTCTATTAAATTTTGTTTTCGTTTGAATGAATTAAATTAATTCTTTGCAAAAAAATTCGAATTGATAACAGCTGAAATAACGATGAAACACTGAAGCTTGCGTTAAAATCTCGTTCTTGTTTTAAAGAAATCTCTCAGCGTCTGTTTTTTATGAAGAGTTTTAATTATTCTTGTTGTTGTTTTTTTGCCACTGTGACACTCAAAAGAAAACAAATTTGTTTATTTAAACTGATGCATTTTTTCTTTAAGTTTACTAACCTCATCTCTTTGATTGATTTACTAAAAAATAAAACAAAACTAACCGAAATCTGTATTGATTTTTATTTTACTTCATCATTGACGAAACTAGTTCTTTAAACAGTATCTTAGAAATCCCCTTCGTTATCGCAAAAGTGGAATCCCACAAAATCAACAACAATACACAGAATAAAGTTGTAATCATTAATATTTCTAGCTTCTAAGTACAGCATCTTATATTGTCTATAAAAATTACACGCTCTTTAGATTTTGTAATTTTGAATAAATCGGTAATTAAATGAAACCTTCATAAAGATTTCAAAAGTGCGTGTATTGAAAGAATATAAAAGAATTTTGATTAATAAAAGCAGTTGTTTATGGTTCTTGACACACATCTAAAGTGTGTCACTTAACATCTCTGAATTTAAAGTGTGGTTAATAAAGTACATTTTATGGGCAAAATATTAACTATTTTCAGTTACTATTTTTCTTTATTATTTGCTATTATTTTCAACTAATATTCAAGTGTGATTACTGTCTAAGCACCGAGACGAAGAGCGAATTTTAATGAGGTCTATAAAACGACTATTAAATGCGGTTGTTGTTGTTATTATAAAATTTAAAAAACTTATTTTGCATGAATGAAAGATAACAATACATATTAAATATCCGAAAACGGGGTTGATTGTTGTTGAACTTTTGTTTTTATAACAAGATTTTACTTTTATTATAAGAGTTCCTAAACAGAGTACAGATTACAAGATACCGACGGTAAAATTATGCGCAAATACATTAAAATTATAATAAAACCGGTTCAATAAATTATTATTTATTCATAAACTTGAGAATACGATGTAAAAAGTATTTTACACAATGTAAAATAACTCAGTTATTGATGTTAGATATGTTAATGTTAATGCTGTTAATACTCTGTGAGGAACTACGATGCTGTTATTTTAACGGAGGTGATGTTAAGAGCGATAAATTAATTAACAGTTTAAAAGAACAAAGATGGCGAATGGAGACAGAGGAAGACTGACAAAGGGACACGGAGTCAGAGAGACACAGACAGGGTCTGCAACAGAGCGACAGGGAGGCAGGAGGATCTAATCTCTTATTACAAATGTTTTAAGTTAGTTAAATTTATTTATTTCTCATTAATTGTTGAAATTTAAAAAGCAATTACAACAAAATAAATTAGCTTTTTTATTACAGGGAATTTAATACATAATTTAAGCCACGGATTACCACAAAATGTTTTCATAAAAGTAATTAAATCACTGGTGCAAATCATAGAGCACCAAAATAAGCATTCTTTCGATATAATCGTGTTGTTTTGTAATAGACAATTAATTAGTACATTAAAAAACTTTAATATTTGTGATGAAAGCACTTAAAATTGTATCACAACAGAACCATTGAAATTATGAAAATGGTGCAAATAATGCAATTATTAAAATAGCAGCCAGTGTTAATAATTTCATTTAATGACAACACACTTCAGTGCTTTTACAGATTTACATCCTGAAATAATTAAAAAAGAATACAAAACACACATACACACAATAAAGGAAGGAGAGGGAGTGAGATAGAGAGAGAAAACTAATGTTTTAAAAGCGTTATCAACTTCACATATTGTGGCCGGTGTCAGGCGGGTCATCATGATGCGTACATCACTCACGCTGATTGGTTGATTCCGTAGCATGTGACGTGGGCCAGCCAATCAAGGTGAATGATGCTCGCATCGTCATGATTTGTCTGCCACCGGCCATACTCAGCAACAGAGCCGCAACTGAGCCACAACTGAGGTGAATTTCAGCGACCGTTGAAATCTTTTTTTATATAAATAGTACTTTAATCATAAAAAAAATTACAATTTAATTCAGACAATAATAAAAACATAATAAAACCGGAAGCAACAAATTAAAAGGCAAAATAAAAACCATTAAAAAAGCAAACAAAAAAGTACAATATTAAAAATAAAATTAATCCAGCAGCAACAACAACAACAAATCGATTGTTATTGCGAACAAACTTCAATGTTTCAATATAACAGTTTTTATTGACATATTTAAATATTGTGTGAATATTGAAATCAATTAAGTTTTGTTTATTGTTCACTTTAAAAGGTTCAAAAGATCGAACTTTCTTTCTTTCTTCATCAACAGTCGATTTCTTTGCTCATCAACAGTCGATCTTTGAACTTTGAGCTGCTTTGTTAATGAATACTAAACGTAAATGAATTTTAAGCGTAGTCGAGAGTGGCTTTAATTGTGGCCTACTTTCATGGCCATCACTGTTGACGCTCTGCGGGTTGATTTCTTTGGTTCCATTCTTGCTCAGACTCGGACGGTGAGCTTTTAAGCCGTTTCTTGCATTTGACATTCAGGCAATTAAATGAACTTGTTTTTATTGTACTTGTCTTTAAATGGATTTAAGTCATGGCGAGGTTGAAATAACAGAACAGTCGTCGTTCTTATTGATTAGCACAGCAGTTTAATTGATGAATGACACAACAAAAACAAATGCATTTCGAATTTAAATAATATACGAGTTGTTTGCTCGTTTTTCAGTTGTTTGAAGTAGTGGTTATATGCCGGTTCTGGGCCAACGTAGCGACTGCGCTGCCGTGTGGAGCATGAGGAGCGCTATGTGTAGGAGTGAGATGGCGCTATACGGATATGTGGGAGTGAGTGAGTAGGAGATAGCTTCTGCCGGTAGACTGAAGCGCTGCTTTGAGCGGGCCATGTCACACTTGTAATCATGATGTGTGCATCACTCTCGTTGATTGGTAAATTCAGGGGCATGTGTTAAATGGATCATTGTGGGAGAAGTGGGCGTAGAAAAAGGGGTGTGGTAGTAAGTAGGTGTGACAGATTGAGGGCGTGGCAAAAAGGACATATAAAGGGACATACATACATACATACCTTCTTCTTCTTCTTTCATTACTTTACACAAATAGTAAGCTCCGTTTGAGAATTCTTCTATTGTCTCATCGCTGATGTTGTTAAATCTTTGCGGTAGAAAAATTATATTCTCTTCCAACTCCAATAAAACTCGGTCTCCATTCTTTGTTTTCGTTTTACGTACATTTTTAATTTAATATGATTTATTCGGCTCCATATCTTTAACTGGTAATAAGGTTTTTTGAACACTGTTGTTCTGATTGAAATCTTCCAGAGCAGCGATAGAAAAAGTTGATGATCCTTGACGTTGTTTTCGATTCATTTTCGAATTTGTTTTTTTTTAATTTTCTTGATAGGTAGCACTATAAAACTGAAGACCTCTTAACTGCACCGATCGAAAGATAAACTAAAACTGAATAAAAACCAACATCATCATCATCACCATCATTAAAATTACCTTACCTATACCTATACCTTATAATAAATACAAATAAAATTAATAATAATAATAATAATATGTATTATATACTAAACACATAAATAAAACACAATTTGCTTTAATTTTAATGAACTAAACAGTAAACTTTATTCGTTGTTTCTCCTTAAAAAAAGTTAAATTATAAAGAGATTTTAGACATAAATGACCGCAGTTAAATGAATTATAATCTTGATGCTGAGTATAGTTGTAACGTATTCCATCACCCAAGTATTGGATTACTTCATACGGTGGTTGCAAGTTTCCAAAACTATCAAAATATTCCTTTCGATTCTTATCTTTATAACATGCTACCCAATGTGTACCAGGACCCTCAGATGTATCAAGATTAACGATCCCACATTCTTGTTGATGAGGATGTTTTGGTAAGGTATCTAGCATAAAAATACCTCGAAAGTGTGGTAGATTCGTTGCATATTTCATTAGATCGATATTTGTGAGGGCTCTGTTGGGTAGCTTCTTCAAAAGTATTTTGGTTGAGGGCTATAATATAGTACCAATCCTTTTTTTAGGGTTTAAGATACAAGCCTTTACCAATAGCAATTGCTTCCATAGTTTGATTATGTCGATTTGCTTCTTTCAATTGTTTTCTTGCAGAGTTGGCTTCATTAATTGCTTTCGCGATTGCGGCACCACCAGATGCTAAACCACCAACGGCTCCAAGAGCTGTTAAAATGGGTACTAGTGGTAGAAAACCTCCTACTTTGGGAATAGGTATAACACGTGGAATATCTATCATGGCTTTTTTACGTCCAAAAGACTTTTTGATTACACCTTGTGCCATTTTAATAGCTTTGGGGATATCTTCTGGTTTTCGCTGCTTGATAATTTTCAATGCATTTTTAACAGTTTTTGTAAAAATGTTCTTCGGGCAGCATCTTTTCACCTTTTTCTTTATTTTCTTAAGGTTCTTATTTAGCTTGTTTTCCGTACCGAATTTAAATTTAGCTTTCATTGCGTTGGTTATTAACCATGCGTTTATTCGCTCACTATATTTACTATCTTTTGATTTTGCTCTTTGCCACGCCCTTTCAACTAATATTTTATCTGCTTCGTGACGCTCATCCAAGTTCTGTGTATTACTATAAGCAATGTCGTGCTCTCTACATGCAGCGTCCAGTGGATTGATTCCTTATCACCTCTTTCTAAGCGTTCTTTTAGTTTAGTTCCTGGGCCACAAAATTGATAGCCTGGTAAATGAAGTTCAACTGGTAGAGAATTTATAGCTTTATTTAAAAGACCTCTTCCAATTACTGGTTGATATAGACTGAAATTATTTTTATAAAGGATGACCATTTATACATCTTTCCAATTGAACTGTTTCGATATAAATAAATATAAAGGTGTGATTATTACGTATTTATATCATAAGCTGAAATGCGGTTCGTCAAGCAAGACAAAAATATTACTGTGAAAAATATGGACCTTGTTACTAATAATGTGGCTAAATCCAGACACAGTTCCCTCCTGCCGAATTCAATTCGATGTCTTATTGTAGGACCCTCAAATTGTGGAAAGACTAATGTTATGTTGAGTTTAATAGAAAGCCCAAATGGACTAAAGTTTGCAAACATATATTTGTACTCAAAATCATTATATCAACCGAAATATGAATATCTAAAACGGTTAATAAAACCAATTCAAAATATGGGATTCTTTACGTTTTCCGAGAACGAAGAAGTGCTCAACCCGGATGAAGCAAAATCCAACTCTATTATGATATTCGATGACGCAGCTTGTGAGAAGCAAAACAACATTCGAGAGTACTTTTGTATGGGCAGACACAAATCTATTGATTGTTTTTACTTATGCCAAACATATACAAGAATTCCCAAGCATTTAGTGCGCGATAATGCCAACATGATTATTATGTTTAAGCAAGATGAGATGAACATGAAGCGTATATATAATGATCATGTCGGAACAGATATGGCTTATAAAAAATTTATTAATGTATGCGGAGAATGTTGGAAAGATAAATATGGATTTCTTGTAAAAAGCATAGACGATCCAATTGATGGTGGACGTTATAGAAAGGGATTTGATATATACATTCACTTATAATATGGCTGGTTACCATTATATTCATATTAGTATGCTACTTAGCTTTCAACTGATAACATTGATATAACTAAGCTGTTCAAAAGGTGTTTAGAGCTGTTCAAGAGCTGTTTAAAAGCTGATCTGATATATTGTATGTTGTTGCTAAAATGGATGACAAAATATTAAAAGACCTGATCAAAACTAGGCACATATTAAAACAGAAATTTAAGAATATAAAATTAGGAAAAGCAGATTTAGAGAATGAATTAGAAAAGACATTTAGCCCCATCACAAAACCTCTAAAAGAAATAGTCAAGCACTCCAATACAAATTATAATAAGGATAAGCATAACATTAAATACAATAAGGTACCACTAAAAGTAAAAACAAGTACTCCAGCTAAAAACGAACAGTCGATTTTTCAAACGAAACTCTTATCAATAATAATGACGATGAAGACGACGACTTTTTCTGTCAAATAGAAGATGCAGAAGATATAGTGAATAAATCAAGCGAAACAAAATTATTCTCTAGACTCGATACTACAAGCGACGATCCAAAATCTACTGAATCAATCCTCTATTCCGAATTAGAACAACAGAATCAGTTGAATACCACATATGGTCCATACAAGGGATCTGATGGTAAATGGCGAATCGGTAATAGCCCGATGATAAAATAATAATATCCGATAATAGTTGGAACTTTACACCTGGATTGCTGCAATTATTATTCAGCAAAGAACCATCAAATTATGACGATAAAGATCTACAAGCTTACAAAAGTATTTTAGTAATAATATACGCTCTTTTAATAGCGTTGTACATTTCTTGAGACTTCTTGAGACTAGACTAAATATTAAACATAAACTTGTATATGTGAAGGGAGTTGAAAAATCGAAATGGCTTGAAGAAATCTTGGGGAAACCTGTATTGAATGTTGAAGAATTTGACTGCGAGAATCTGGGAACTCTTAGAGATACATACTTACTACAAAGAATATGCCATTCCCATAATGGACATAATGGAGAATGCAATGTTACTCCGAAATTTCATCGATAATAAATAAAAGATTATAATGCAATGCAAAAGATTTAAATGCAAATATACAATTTTATTGATTCAAATTAAATGTTTTTCTTAAATCTATTTACAAATTTTTTTTTCTTATTTATTTTTTTATATAATAGTTATAATTAATATTCTATATTTCTATATTATATCCATAAACATATTTTCATCTTGACTTGAGTTCTGCTCTAAATCTATACGATAATGTCCCTACACATATGTGTGTACACCATCTTTCTTAATAAAACGCTTATCATCTAATGGACTTAAAGCTATCTTATGAACTAGTTGGGTATATATTTGATGTATCTTAGATCTAAATATATACATGTCTCCATATATAATTTTCCTATTAACTAAACAATCTTTATAATCAACTTAATGTGTCTAAAACTGTGGCCTTGACACCTTTGGCCTTTTTCTTTTCTCCACAGCCAGCAACTTTAATTGTATACATTTTAGATCGAAAGCCAATAAACTCTTCCATCATTTTACCTTTATTTTCATCTTTCATCATACCAAGAACTTTAGCATTTTTAATTTTAGATTTTAAATTACCCACAGTTTTATTCTCAGCACAAAATGGTAAATCATTATGCGCATCATGTAAATTCTGTGGGTAATCCATATCTACTTCGATGGGAGAATCGAATGGAATTTTAAAAACGTTGAATTGGTCAATATTTTCCATCCATTCGAATCCCCCATAAGGTAAATATTGCGACATTGCCCATCCATACAGATTGTTGGCATCCAAATACGTTAAGTATGTTGACGGTTTACTTTCATGGTACCCCGTCATACACATACTTATTATTTGCCTTGGAATGCCTAGTGCTGCATTGACAATGCCGCCTCGAATACTTTTTTGTATGAAAAGGTGCATGTCAATATCAGTGAATAGTTCCAGGTTTATCTTTGTTGTTTTCAACATTGCATCCCACGATAAACCTGGAGCTGTGTAATATTGACACGGATCTAGCTAATTGATATTTTTGCAAACCTTACTAAAGTTTTCAAAAACATCTGCTAAGATCAACACATCAGTTTTCAAATATAACAACATGTAATCTTTTAGTGTTTGGCAGTTGAAGGCATTCCAAACCTTTGAGGCGTGTTGATAGTCTTCAACCGAACAATTTTGGTTAGTTAAACGACTAAAAAATTTATCATGACTGAGAATACTGGTTTCTCTCAAACGATCGATTGAATTGAGGTATTTATATGGGAATACCCCCTTTCGGCTTAAGAGCTGAAACTCATCATCGTTTGGATACATTTGGCGCACTATTTTGAAATCACTTGATGACAAATTTTGCGATAATGCATCCAAACTCGATGCCATGAAACGAAAAGAATCCAAGAATCTAATTTCGATGGTTTTCTTTTCGTCCACTTTGATACGTTTTGAGAGTGATATGTACGAGTATAACTCTTTATTCAAGGGTATAACATTAATATCCCCCTCGAATGAATTCAATTCTTTAATGAAGAGGTGGCAGTCATAGGCAGAAAAATTATGGAAAAATACTGGCACAAGCTTTGCATTTTTAAATTGCATTCGTTATGTGCCGGCCCCCCATACTTTCCAGTTAAATGGCCACTCTATCAGCCCCCAATTCTTGTTCACAAATATGACAAGAATTGGAGTCTTTTTGGAGTTTTACCTCTTCATCAGACAAAAGGTTTATTGGCCTAACTATACTTAAATAATTATTAGAAATATATCTTATATCACTACCTAAATATTCTATAA
Source organism: Myopa testacea (assembly GCA_949629155.1). NCBI lineage: Eukaryota > Metazoa > Arthropoda > Insecta > Diptera > Conopidae > Myopa > Myopa testacea. Next base: position 27,881,759 of record OX451345.1, read on the forward strand.
ATTTTTTAGGGGCATCTTCCCCTGAATAAATTTTAAATTTATTTAACCTATTATACTATTATAATTACAACTTATATAATAACTAAATGCTATGGGTATATGCTTATTTATATTTCTACTATTACTCGCTAAATCTAAATCTACGCTACTTAGTATGCATTCAAAGTCTGCGTAGACAACGAATGGTACATCTACTTATGCTCATAATTCTTAAAACTAATTACGGCCTTATCTATTGTCGGTATCTCTGCAACAATCCTCCCACATACAAGTTTGTGATGTTGCATTGTACTCTCATTATGAGAGTACTGCAGGCAGCTATTGCAGAAGTATGCTACATGGGCATTTCGTGATACTTGCGAGCGTATCAATCTATAACAAAAGAAACGAAAAATAAAATTAGTTGGAATATTTATAATTATTATAGTACTTAATATAAAAGTTTAATATAAAAAACAAAAATTTATTTAAATTTGTCGTATAATTATAATTACGGCATATAACCACTACTGCAAAAATTTCATTCAATAATTCTTGCAAATAAATTCCATCATTAAAGAAACAAATTCTTTGCGCCGCTCAAAAAGAAGACCACATCGAAAATTTGGAGCGCAACAGCATCGAAACCCACCGTCAACTCATGCGTTGCTCGCCCACTCGATCTGTCTCTCTCTCTCTCTCTCTGTCTCGAACGCCTTCAAATGCTTTCCTTTTTTACCCCCCCATAATAAAAAGAATTTTCATCATCATCTGCTCTGCTTTTTCTTTCTTTTCGAAGTCGAAATCGCGCCTGCGTTGCCAACAATTTTTGTTCTTCGTTGTTGCCAACGCATTGAAAGTTTTTCAAGGTTTTGCGGGAAATCGAAAGTATTCTGCAGTTATGACAGCTGCAAAAGCGGTACCTTTGTATGTGTGCGTGTGTGTGTGTGTGTGTCTGTAAGTATGTATGTGTGCATGATAGCAGTTTATGTACATTGTACCTTAAACGATAATATAAAAAAAGGTTTGTTTGTTGGCAACGCGATGACTGAGAAGTTTACTTGTGCTTTCAATGCAGAGGTTTTTTTCAAACATGCAGTTTTTTGTAGTAATTTTGTTGTATTAATTTTCTTGAGGCATGATTTTTTCTTTGTTGCCTGGTTAGACGATAGTTGTTGTTTTTGTTGGTGCATTGTTATTACTGTTGTTGTTGTTGTCGTTTGCATTTCGTTACAGTGGGCGGATATCGAGAACTTGATTTTGTCATGTTTTCCTTGCGTGCTGATTGTTGTTATTTTATTCTGTTGTTGGTGTTAGTAGGGTTATTGTTGTTGTTGTTGGCCGTCATTGTTAGCGCTTTGAAATTAAAATAACTTTGTCCAGAATCAGATCGAAAAATGATTGCAATTTTATGTTTGCGAGTTAGTTGAATAAATTGTATTTTTTTTTGTTCTGTCCTTTCCATTTTACTTTTTTTGCAGTGCTTTTTCAACTACGAACGTGTTATTTTTCATGTCAAACGAAAACGGCACAACTTCAAAATTGTTACGAGAGTTTTTTCTCTTAAATTGTTAATAAATGGTAAACGTTTTCGTGCTTACTGAAGTACCATAAAAACAGCAACAACAACTACAGTCAGATAACGAATACGAAATTATTTCTATTTATAACTATGGTAAATACAATGTACTTAATGAGCGTTTCATTCACTAATTGTAATAATTCAATAAAACTACAAGATTATTTAAATATAATTACACTAGAATCTAGGTTATTCTAACCTTCACTCATGTGTATGAAGGATGTTTGGAGCCGAACAACAACAACAACAACAACAACAACGAGAAGACCAACCGAAGCACATGCATTAGAACAAAAACAATTGCTACGAAGAACCGAAGCCGATCTACTTTCGTTGTTCGTTCGCTGGCTTCGTAGGCGCTGTCATACAAACGAGTATAAAATACACGATGCACCACACGATGCACGAAGACGTCGCTTCCTGAAGTGCACCACGACGTCGTGTCTGCGTCTACGTCACCAGATATGTAATTGAACTGAAGTGAATTTAAAGTATCTGATGTGATAGGATTTCAAGTTAGTTATTCAATACGAGTATTAAAAGAGAGATAAAACTGAAATCACGTTTGCAATTAGAAGAAGAAAGAATATTGTCGATATTAAATTTAATATTATTCTAGAAAATACATAAAAACTTATTCTCGAAATAACAAACAATACAAAAACCACACAAAAATAAAAATAAAGACAACGTTCTTCACATTATAAACTTCATCAGCTTCAAATACCGGAAATTGCAGCCAATTGTAGCTTTAGAACCGGATGTGTAGTGAATAAATTAAGTTGAGTGAAATCAGTGTTGTTGTTGTCTTTTTTTTTTGTTTTTTCCAAACGAATAAAAGCTAAAAATAACAGCAAAATCAAGGAAAATACACTATTCTTGTTGATGATTGAGAGAGAGTGAGAGAGTGAGAGAGAGAGAGAGAGAAGGAGAGTATTTTTAAGATTGCTGCTCTAAAACCAGTGATTAGAGAAGCGTTCTCTCTTTCTCCCTCCGCGGTATCACTCTCGCTCCTTCTGTTCCCTTCACTCGTTCTCTGACTCGTTCCTCGCTCTTTCCACACGAGTTCTGTAAAGCAATCATCGGCAACCGCGTTGCCAATATTTGCATCCTTGTCAAATGCATTTCGCAAAAAAGAGGAGTGAAAAAAAACCATTGAATACGAAATGAAAAACATTTCCAATGAAGACTCGCACCAAGAATCGAACGAACTGCAGACGACGATCAGGATTTTACTTTGCTTGTCACGTACGTGTTAACGATGAATGAAAGGCTGAAAAGAAGAAGAAGAGGGAGAAGACGAAGAAGCACAGCAGAGAAAGCACAACAACAACAACAACAAGAAACATTATAAAACCAGTAGCAGAAGCAGCAACCGTCACGAAAGCAGAAAGAAAAGCAGTAAAAATAAAAACCGGACAGAAGCTGGAGCAGCGAACTACACGAATTCTGTTCCGATGGAGACACGATTGACTGCGATGATGATGATTATAATGCATGATGTGTCCAAGGAAATCGCTAAGAATACGTATGAATTCTTCAATCTTTTGGCAGCGGCATCTCTAAGCTAATATTTAGTACACTCCTGAAGAAGCGTGCGATTGTATACAACAACAGGAGTGAAAAAGACAACAACAACAACTGCACCAGCAGCAGTGAAAAATGGAAAAAAAAACTCAGTTCAATTGACTGTTGATTGAATTCGAATGCGAAACGTATTGAAGTGGAGTGTTTTTCTGTGTGTAGGTTGATAAGTAAGAGCGAACTGCAATACCGACAATGAATAAATGGTATTTCAACAGCATTGAAATGTGCTCATCGACGAATTCACTTGATTAATTTTATTTAATTTCCTTGGACGTTTTCCTTGAGCACTTTCTTCTATTTTCGTTTAGTTGCTGTTGTTGTTGTTCTTATTGCTTTAGCTTTTGTGGTTTTCCATTAAATTCAAAACAGCATCTACAGCAACTGAGCATCCATCATCAATTCACTTTCGATCATTCATTCATTCAATCGTTCATTCATTTATTCACCCCTCTCGTTCCAATGAAACCCACTCAACCAACCAACTGACTCCATCCTTGTTGATCCTTTCCTCCTCGATGTTGAGCGAATGTGATTCCTTGCAACTTTTAAGCTGCTTTCCCTTTCGTTATGCTCCATCGTTAAGTCGCTGCATTTCCACTCTCATTCCCCAGGATGTAGTTTTCGATGTAATAATTAATAAAATAACCAAAAAACTTGAAATACTCCAGGGACACAACCGATTCGACTGCACCACCGCATTGCAAGTGGGTCAACGTTGTTGTGTTGACGCAAATTAATGATGTTTGTATTTGAATAGAGTTGTAAATGAAGGCAAAATCAAATAATTGACTGGATGCAACATTTTCTCGTATATTGCAGTCGTTGGCACTAACGTCGTCGTCAAATAAAAGGACAACCGAGTAAAGCTGAGCAGAGCAGCAGCAGAGTAGAATGAAGAAGAAGCAGCAGAGTGAAATGAAGAAGCAGCATCAGAGTGGAATGAAGAAGAAGCAGCAGAGTAGAATGCAGTTGAGCCGAACACAGCACGATCCATACACGAATACACACGACCAGAGCACGACCAAAGCAGCACTCGAGAGTAGTTGAGAGCGTTTTAATATTAATTGCTTTTTTGAAAACAATTTGATTGCGAGTTTATTTATTACTGTGGTTGCTTTAATGGATTTATTAAAGTTTCCGACTTTTGATTATTCGTCTTTTTGAACTCAATGAATGGGTTCTCCTTATCTATTATTTTCATCATTCATTTACATGGTTTATTTTACAATTCCGAAGATGAATGCATTAAAGTCCATTTATCTTCTCTTTGTTGTTGTTTTTAAAATGCTTCAAAATGTTCATTCATCATCTCTGGCATTTTTCACACTTCTTGAATATTCTAACATTTTTGATTATGTTGGAGCTTTTATTATTAACATTCTAAACATGCAACAGACATTCTTAACGTTGCAGAAAAGTTAGAAAGTGGAGTCGAATGTATGCGGAGTTATTCTCAAGTTATTCTCAAGTCATTCACAAGTCTCTCTCACCAGTTATTTAAAAGTTGGTAGAACGATTAAAAAAATTAGCACTGTTTCCAGATTTCGCACTTGAATTCTTGTAATAATTGTTGCCACTCATGACAACATGTATACAAAGATATGTATGTAGATTTGTACATATTTACGTATTATGTATGCATATAAAAATGTTAAACGAGGCAACGTTGACGTTCATGACGCTACAAATTCTGCCGACTGCGCACAGAAACTGCATCATGTTCCTTCGTGGATCTCCTTACCAAATGACGAACGGCGAGCGAAGTGTTTAACGATTACTTGTCCTCGTGCATGTGTTCGGCCGACGTCAGACGTATCATCATGATGTGTGCATCATTCACAATGACACCGGTCATAATTTTATACTGTTGTTTGCAACAACTAAGAATGTGAAGTGGGTGGGACATGCATACAGACTTCGTGTTGTGTTGTTGTTGTGTTCTATTGTTTTTGTGCAACACACATTGTATTCAACACATGCTCAACATATGAATGCAGAAATGGGGATGATTATTGAATTTGTATTAATTTTTGGACACTTAGCATTAGACATAAAAACGCAAAGTGTTACAAGTTCAGTAACATGACAACGTCTCTACTCGAGTGCAGCAACGTCAGTAGAGACGTCAATCCTTTTACAATATATGATCGTCGTTGCTCTTTCGGGTCATGAGATTTTATTCATCTGCTTTTATTAACTTCCCCCTTCGCTTCCCCCCTTCGCGAATTGTACCCTCTTGGAAAATTTAAAATGTAAGGCGACAAACAAGTTTCGGTTTTTTATACAAGTTGTTCAGGTTGAGTGCGGCGTTTATAGTTTTCTTCTTTTCTTGTTTCGAAAGAGTGCTTAAAAGAGCGCTTACTGTAGATAGGTTTTCTATGTGGAACCACAAAAGGAGAGGAAAGGGTACAATAAAAACAACTACAGTGGCTTTTCCTTGTATGTTGCTGTTGTGAAGCAGGTGTACATGTGTACTTATATTCATGTGCAGCCGTTGACAACTAATTAGAAACGCAGTGACATGATAAGGTCTTTAAACAGGCTACATCGAGAAACTGTCAACATACGAATTTATTGAGGAATCTCGTATATTTTGTGTCTCAATTTGGTTCAATTTGAGAAACATTCAGATCATCTTTTGTTATGTGGTTGATTGGTGGCCTTGGCAAGAGCTCCCTTCTCCGCACGTTGCACTCACGCAGGAAACAACAACACGTGGAAAGTTCATTTCATCGTTTCACACCAGCTCAGAGTGAAACTTCTTCTTCTTCTTTCTTCTTTTCGCGTGAAAAGCATTTTTTGTCCGTTTGCTTATTTTTTGGATGATTTTTTAGGGTGTTTTTTTACAATGTTTTTTATATTGTAGGTACATATGTATACTTAATGTTGTGAAAATGTGTTGTTGAAAACGCTTTACGCGAGGGACGAGCGATTTCAAAGGTGGAAATCAGGTGGTTGAAGACGTGCAAATTTCGGGACGTGCTTCGACCTCAAAAACTGATAAAAACGTGCAAAAAGTGACAAAAATTCGTTCTTTCAGACAGGCGAATGATTATTCGATTGCTTGCTGAAGGTCGGAGGAAGAGAGATACGGAGAAAGAGAGCAGAAAAATGGGCATCATTACAACGCGTCGTGTCACATCCCCCTTTAAATCAGCGATTTTCGATGCTGATGCTGATGATGACTCACTTGAATTCTCTCGAAACTCATTTCAAGTCCTCTAGAAGCGAGTTACGAGCGAATATTTACTTCAGTTTAATCAGCTAATCAGCTTAATTATGTACAAAAGTAATGTTATATAAAAGAAGCTTTAATTAATCCATCCATAAATCAGATGTTGGATACTTCCTCAAGATGACTCAAAGACTTCCTTTAAAAGAGACACCCAAGTTAATGAATAAGCATAATGAATCTACCCGCAGCGCCACTTCCAGCCCTATTTTTAGTATCTCACCAGAAAACAACCAGCCAACTCTTTCTTCAAGAACTTCTTGAAGCAGAACTGAAAAATGTCAAGAATAATAAATAACAACTGAAGAATATCAACGAACAATAAGAACGCATAACAACAACAACAATAAGAACAACAATCTGCAGAACATAAAGTTTGGTCATTTATTCACCCATTCATTCATTTATTTATTCAGTATTTCAATTCTTGTTGATATGAACTAAAAACTGATGCCAACTTCAGACATCGCATTGAATACGGCGGCGGAGTACAACAACAACAACAAAAATTATAGCTTAAAGTAAATCATTAATCATGGGTGAGCGTATCTTAATCTCGATTCAAGCCATCAAATTCTGAAAACAACAGAAACGACAACAGAACTTCAAGCAAACATTCCGAGAGAACATCATAAAAAGAAAATTTAAACAAAGAATCACAAAGAAAACTGTGTTTTGTCAGTTCGCAGATGACGCAAAAATAAGAAAAAAAAAACAATTACATCAGGAACAATACAACCATCTATAATAATAATAAAAGCAACAACAAGAGCAAACATGTCGTGGAACACTAAGCATAAAAGTCGCAATAACAACAACAACAATATTATTATCATCGTCATCATCAGAATCAGAATCAGAATTATTAAAATACGACCATCCTGAAATTTAATATAATGAGTCCCACTTGGATGGAGAAAAATGGGAAGAAACCCGAAGAGAAGTCGGATGAAAGTCGGAGGAAATTCAGATGAATTTAATATGAAATTCCGATGAACTTCGGATAAACTTCTGATGAAAATAGGAAGAAAATCAGATGATAATCGGCTGAAAATAAGGTGCAAGTCGGATAACAATCGGATGAAAATCGAAGGAAAGTCGGAAGACATACTGATGACAATGGAATGATAAGCGGTTGGTAATTGGATAAAAAACAGATGAAAATGACATTATAAACCGGATGAAAAGTCTAAGGATGAACCTTAAAAGAGAGAAAATGAAAAGCATCAAACGTCGGTAAAATGAAAGAAAAGTTACAATATGATAAACTATAAGAAAATTCTTTTTATATTGCATTTGAGATGATGAATGCCAAAGGCGATCTAAGGACAATATCGCACTAAGGATAAATAATAGCAAAAACAAAGAGAAAAACAAAAATCAACAAACTAACCACAGTGAAACTCTTGACAGATACGACAAAAGTCATGATGTAGAAGAGTAAAGAACGAAAGGGATAAAAGGAAAGAGGGAAAGAGAGTGGGAAAGAGAGAGAGAGAGAGAGAGAGAGAGAAAGAGAGAGAGAGAGAGAGAGAGAGAGAGAGAGAGAGAGAATGCGCTTTGATCTCATTTAAACTCATTAAATTTTAATAATAATTAAACTGTAATAAAATGATTATTAAAGGTGAACTTTGAAATTTCTTTTGAGTGCAAAAATTGGATAAAAACAAGGACGGTGTTAATAAAGTGATTAGTAAGAAAAAAAAAAATAAAAAACAAATACTACAACAAAAACAATAAATAATGCTTTGTAGGGAGGAAGAAAAACTAAGCTGAAAAGAAAAAGAACAATAAAAGAAAATTCATTAAAAGCAGTTATAATTAAAGCATTCAACAGCTTCGGATTCATTGACAGAATGACGATGATGATGACAGAATGAAGATGCTACACTTGAGAATGTTGTATGAAGAGGAAGACAGCCAGAGAGGAGGGGACGGGGAGGGGGGGGGGGAGGGCGAAGTGGGGTGAGGAAGGAGCATCCGAAACATTTGCTAAATAAGAAAGAAAACAAGGATGATGAGGAGAAGTGGGAGGAGGTGTGGGGAGAATCGCAAATGGGCGACGTGCACAAAACCGATCAAAGTTGAACGAACATCATGATGTGGCTATCATGCTGATGGTAATAATGATGATGATAATATTTATGACGATGATGTGGAGGGGTACGTAGATGAAGTGGCTTGAAGTGGTCGAGAATACGTCCTGACAACTGTTTTGTAATAAAAACTGAAAATTGTTACAATTAAAAAGAGATTACAATTAAAAGTTTAATTGAAACAGACATGGAACAAAAGGGAGCTGATAATGATGCCTGTAATGATGTTGATCACGAGATTGGCAGCTGATGGAGCAGAAAGAAGATGCTGTTGATGATGATGCCGGTGATGGTGATGCTGGAGGTGGTGATGGTGATAACGGTAGCGGTTAACGATTCTACTGGTGGAGATGAAGTTGATGGTGATGCTGATGGTGATTATTATATCATTTTTATGATGATGAAGATACAAATTAAAGGCGATTCAATTTATTTTAAGTGAGTAGTTCAAGGGTTAAAGTTAACGATGACACCTGTTTTTGTCAAGTATGTACTAAAATAGTGCCAGGTACTAAAATAGTTTAGTACTAATTTTGAAATCTAATAAAAGTTTGCCGTCAAAACAACGAAACAAATCTGATTAACATTGAAGAGTATAAAAACTTTTTTATAGTGATTCTTTTTTTTATTTTCTGAAACTTCTGGCTACTAAAAAGACTCAAAATTGGTGGGTTCTCGTTACTGGTTTGGTTGATGGGTTGGATCCGTGCTTACGGTATCCCGAACTAATGTTTAAGTGTAACATGAGGATAAATAAAACCGAAAAAGTTTTAAAATATTCAACAGTTTGCCTCAAGCAAAAAAGTTTTGAATCTAATAAAATCACCAGACGAGATGAGATCAGAAGAGGAGAATGAAAAGTGGAGGAGAGAGGAGGGGGACAACTGGAGGAGGGACCCAGAGGAGGAGGCTGTCTCAAGTCTTCAGATGATGAATATTTTGAAATTTGCTGATAGTTAGGAAACTTTATCAAAAGTATTGAAAACCGAACCAACAGAAGCTTAGAACACTCATGATTACACTCACTCATTTCGAGATCGTTTTTCATCAGTTTTGTTTTTCCAAAATCGTGGGTGTTTCCTACACTTTTGATTAAGATTCTTATTCACCTTCAAATGGCTCATCCACTGCTAATGGCGTTGCCACAGTCTTGTTTTTCTTATGATGTATTTCAGTCTTTAATTTTTTTATACCCCATGTCTTAGTTTTTTAATAAAAGTTGATAGATTCCTTTGTGATTTTTTTTTATTGGAAACTCTTTTAATAGATTCTTATTTTGATCTGGAAAAATTACTCAATACCATTTTTCGTCCCTTCCATGTTGAAATATTATATTTTCTCTGAATATTATAATTTTTTCCTTTGAAAGCTTTCTCTTCTATTCACTAGCTTTGCTCTGGTAAAAAGTAAGACAGAGAAGAATAATCAACTCTTAACCGAACTTTAAGGATAGCTGCTGCTGCTGTGCAGATGAATGCATAAAAAATGCATATCGTTTGCATGAAAATAAGTATAAAGAGGAAGGATATGAAGGATAATGGAATGAGGAGTTTCTGTAGACTCTATTCTATCGCCAAACGCGACTCCTTCCGGTATCTAGATAATATTTTCACTCATTTATTTAGTCGCACTTCACTCAGTCACTTATTAAGTCGCATTACAATCACTCACTCACTCACTCACTCATTCATTCGAACTGGAGAGTTCGTTCAGCAACCTTGTCCAAGAACAAGCAAACAACCGACGACTCTGGACGACGCCATAAGCGGAGTTTTTTTCCTTATTCTTGTTCTTCTTCCTCGTCAGTTGATTGAAGCAACATAACGTAATAAAGAAACGTGCAAAGAATTCATAAAAACAAAAGTTGTCCTGGTTAATGTTGTTCCCTTTGTTTGTTGTTGTTGTTTATTGTTGTTGTTAGTTAACAACAAAAATTACTTTTCGCAGTGCTTCCGAAACTTTTAACAGACGCGTTTTAATGAGAGTCATCCAACATCTGATGATGCTCTCGATTTAATCTGAGTGTAAATTACAAAAAAAAAAAACAGACGGCAGGAAAAGCAAAAAGGATCAAGAAACAAAAAAAAAAAAAAAACAAACATAGTGTTTAAAAACTTTTACTTTTTTTTTGAATAAGCAAAAATATAAACGAACCAAAAAAAATAAAAGAAAATTAACTGAAAAACAGAAAACGTACAAAAAAACACGATGCTGCTGGCTTATTTTTTTGTTGTTGTTTTTGTTGATTATTTTATATGAATGCAAAAAGTGTCCACAAAAACCTGGTGTCGTTGTTGCTGTGTTGTTGCTTTTGTCATTCATAAACAGCTAAACTATTTACAATGTTCACTCGTTCACTGGATTTTCCAATGGTACTTTTTTTTAGAAGTGAGTTTTGATTTTTTTATAAAATTATCTCTTTAATTGCGATTGATTAAATATACTATAATATATTGAAATGAAAGAATGATGACGTAACTTTACAGTGATTCTCAGACGTTTTGATTTTCATTGAAAATTTTATTTAAATTCCAGTTAAATTAAGAAAGAGGAAAGCATTGCAAATAAAAACTTCACATCTTATAAAAGAAAATATAAAAAATGTATTTCAGTGCTTTTAAAACTTGATTCATTTATTTATTGCTTTATTATTGCAAATGATTTGACTGTTTTTTATGGCGAGTTTACAAAATGGATTACAAACTCTGATGAAATCGCTTGAATTGAAGTGAAAAATCAAGATTTACACGTTTTTCCATCGTAGATCTGAAAAGTATTTCTTTTTTCTTTGTATGTTTCACTATTTAAACCAGTTAAGAAAAAAAAAAAAATAAAGAAATATAAGAAAATATTTTAAACAATTTAAAAAAAAAATTAGTGGAAAAAGTTATCTAAAAAATCCAAAAATTAAAGAAATCTTAAAAAATGCATTTTTAAACAAAGTAAAGTAAAAAAAAAAAATATTAAAACCAGAGAAGAAAAATCTACAAGAAAAATGATCCATCTTAAAAAAATGTGTGTAAAAATGTGAAACTTGTTCTCGTTTTGTGGGCGGTGGGTTGGCGGGGGGAGGATCGGCTGGGGGATTCGCTTGAGTTTGTTTGCAGCATGAACGCGTAACGCATGCGCAACGAAAGCCAAGTGAAATGATGCTGAAAACCATGTTAGCGTAAACGGCAAGAAAGGCCGAAACAAAAGCAGAGAGCGAAGCAGAGACTGCGACTGAGACGAAGACGGCGACGCAGGCCGAGAGGAGGACAGAGAAGACCGAGCGCAGTCTGAAACGAAGACCCAACGAATACCATGACGACGGCACAGAGGCAGACGTTTGCACAGACCGAGACGGGGAGCAGAGAGCGAGACGGTGGAAGGGAGACCAAGACGGGAGGCAGAGAGCGAGACAAATTCATCAACTTGGCGACGGCGCGACGTCTGCGTAACAAGTTCAAGTTTAAGAAATCAACGAAGTGTGGTCAGTGGAATGCTTCGGATCGGTTCTGAAAAGATTTCAACGTGGTCGATGATTGTTATGATGATGATGGAGATGATGATAATGATGATGAGTGCTGCATCTGTTGTTACTTTTGTTTTTGGTTTCGGTGGGAAACGAGTTCGTCCAGTTTTTCCCCAACTCGCTTTAAAGGGATGGAACAGCAATCGATACAAAATTCATATATGTATGTAGATACATACTCATATGGATTTTCAACAAATACAACATGTATTTGAAATAAAAACATGTGGCATTTTTTATCAGTGCAGAGTCGCTCATAGCAACAACAACAGTAATACTACCAACAACATTAATGAGAATAATAATCATAATAAGAAAACTAAAAGAACAACAAAAAACGACAAACGAAAAAACAAATATAACAAAAGAAAATGATTAGTTTTTGAAATTTTTTCTTGTTTTTGTGTTTGATTTGTTGTTGTTGTTATGGCGAGATGACGACAACAATGACGATGCTTTAGCGGTCAATAACTTTTGTATTATGCAAAAAAAAAAAAAAAAGAAAAAAAATAGTTTTAAAATTTTATGTTTTTAAAAATTTTCCTTTCTTGTTAATAATTTTTAAGTAAGATCTCTCAAACTTCGCTTTTTCTTCTTTATCTCTTTTGTGTATTATAATTCACATCATATGTATTTTATGAATTCCGGGTTTGATTTTTTTTGCTTTTTTCGTTTTCTTCCTCTTTTTACATTCTTTTTGCTTTTTTCTCACTGTTTTTTTCTTCTATTTACATGTGATTAAAACCGGTTTCTTTGTTTCTTAATTTAATTTAAGCTAATTTTTTGTATGCTTTACTTTTTGGTTGTTTTGTTAGCTGATTCTACTTCTAAAAGCAGAGTGTTCCCTCTCTTTCTCTGTCGCCGGTTTTTCTGCTCTCCTCTTTTCGCTTCTTCTCTTTGACCAAACCTTCCTTTTGTCACCTCCTTTTCTCTCCTCTGTCCTTGTCTCCTCCGTAGATCTCACCTTCCTCTCAATTACCACTTTATTTAGATTCTTCTTCATCTTTGATAACATCGCTTTGACAGTTTTTTCAGCAAAAGAAACTGCTTTTTTTTGCTTTTCATGCTATTTCTGGGTTTTATTTTTGGGTCCTATTTATGGGTCTTTTTTTGGCTCCTTAGTTGTTGTATTTTTTTGTTTTTTTAAGATTTTATGTTTAATTCTAATTTATTTTTGTTTTTTCGGATTGTATTTTTTTTAACTTTTCTGTGATTTTTAAGGTTTTATAAATAGGTCTTTTTTAAACGTGTAATTCTTTTATTGTATTTTGCACTATTTTTATGTTTCTTTGGTTTTTCTTTTACTCTATTTACGTACGTTGTTGTTGTTGTTGTTTTTGTTCTTTCTGTGCTATTGTTTTTTCTGATTGTTGTTGTTGTTGTTGTGGTGATTCAAAAATTGGCACAATTTTAAGATAAAATCTAGAAAAAAACGTTGAACTTAGAAGAATTCGAAGGTTTTAATTGCCGAAAGGGTGGTCGATGGAAGGGGGATAGAGAAAGAGAGGCAAAAAGAGAGGGAAGAAGAAAGGGAGAGAGATGAAGCTTAAACTAAAGTTCGAGATTTTTTACGTACTCAATCACTTGTTTTCTCCGTTGCTATTAAAAATAGTTCTTAATTTCATTACTTTTACAAGAACAAGACTAAAAACCAGAACTAGAACTGAAAAAAGAAACAAAAACAGAAGCAATAACAAAAACTTTCTCTCTCAAAGTCAAAGTTGTTAAAAATGCGTGATGAATGAGTAGTTCATAAAAATTTTACACTTTTGACCGCGTTAAAGCAATAATAATGATAATAAAAATACCAGCAACGATAACAACATAATGAGTAGATCATGTCTACAAAAAAGTGTGTGTACTTAAAAAGGAACAACAGGAAAATCACAACAGCAACAAAGAGCATGAAAAGAGCATCATTTTGAACAGTCATAAAAGGAATGTGTTTGCTTTTAAATGTAACCAGCTGTCAAAATAAATACGCGTACGTAGAACACAATATAAGACCCTCCTTACAACCAGACCCCCTCCCATTCCTCCCACTCCTCCCACTACATTCCCTCCCTTCAGTTCCCTTAAGTAGTCACTGAAGTAGTTTTCCCTTAGTTCGGAGTCATTGTGATCGAAAAATCTTTTAATTCGGGAATCATAGCATTTTTTCTCGATTTTTAAAAATTATGGATTATAAAGTAACTTAGCATTAGCATTATCATCATTATCATTATCAACATTATCATTATAATCGTCATCATCAACATCATAATCATGTGTAGAGTATCGAAATAGCAGAGAACCAAATTTTTATTACCAAAAAAAGGTGACATAAAAAATCAAAAGCTTATTCATTGAACAACAGCCAATGTTGTTGTTGTTGTTGATGATAACGAGTGGTTGTGGTTTTTGGTTTGCTGTTGTTGTTGTTGTTGTCGTTGTTTGTTGTTGTTGTCGTTGTTTGTTTTTGTTGTCAGCGGTAGTCATATTATACTCATTATTATTAGTGTTTTTTTCAAATATTTATTTAGCGATTGTTGTTTTTATTGTTGTTGTTGTTTTTATTGTTGTTGTTGTTGTCTCTTCCACCGTCTCGATTACACGATTTTACACGATCTCATCGTATAATTAAAATAATTTAAACTATCCACCGGATGTTAGTATTAAAGCAGCTGTTGTTATTGTTGTTGTTGTTATTGTTTTTAATGTTGTCGTTGTTGTTGTTGAATAAAAATAATGAAATTTAGAGAACAATTAAAGCGAATAGCAACATATTTAAAATAGTTGTTAGGATTTTACTACAAATTAAAAACTTTGTTGCTTCTGAAGTTTCGTTGTGTAGTTTTTGTTGTTGTAGTTGTACGATGTTATCGCTGATGAAGAAAAAAAAACCAAAAAAAAAAACAACACAACAACATCATCATCAGCAAAGTCTAAAATATGAATGAACAAAAATTGAAAAGTTACGATAACCTTTCATGGTTAAAAACATACGAAGAAACTATTTTTCGTTTGTTAATTTAGGGCGTTAATAATAATAATAGCAATAATATCAACAAGTACAACAACAACAACACAAAAAAATACGAATCACCTTCGTTAGGATTGGAATTTAATAGGAATGTCTGTCAACAAAAATGTGAGACGCAATTAAATCCTAATAAATAATCATAAAGATTCCACAATCAAAAATAACAACGCAACCAACAGTTTCAAGAACTGAGAGTGATAGCTTCGGCCTGACCGACGCTAATGTGTACCCTACACCCCCGTAGGTAGATTACTCGTATTTCACTTTTATTCAAATTCGAGTTCTTTCAGCATACTCGCTAATGGAGGAAAAGTGTTGCAAACTACTTGAAAAAATGCAGAATGAATTTTCGTTGATTTGTTTCTTTTATTGATTTCTATTGTCAAGTATTAACATTAGATTTAAAATTACGAAAGAAAGAAAACTCAAGTTGCTCCGAATTCTATTAAAAATTCTTTTAGTTTGGTTAAAAATACAACAAAACAAGAGAAATGCTAAAAAAGGGGCGAATCTCGAATAATTGAACAGAACTACAAAAACAAGAACAACAACAACAACAACAATAGCAGCGGCAACATCATCACCATCAGTCTCACTATCAAAAACAATCAATTGTAGAATTAAATCTGCACTTTTTTCGAAATATTTTGAATACTTTCTCAGTTTCTGATGCTATTTTAGAAGCAACTTAATGTCCTCCCCTCACTTCCTCCCCTTCTCCCTCCCCCAAAAGGGTTAGGAGTCTGCACATTTTAATTTCATTGCATTTTAAGGCAACGTACGATTACCAGTGCGATGCGGTACGGTATCCGGTGCTGGTATTCGGAGCGAAACCGCTGGTGGTACCGGCGATCAGCAAAGGAAAAAACGATAGCTTCTTCTTCTTCTTCATTATAGACGCTCACACGGTGAACATGCGTCGAAATGCAGCCAGTTGCGTTCACTGAACGTATGCTTGGCCGGTACCGTACCGCAACGTAACCGCAGTATTTGGGCCCTATTTTCC
The DNA here is from genome assembly GCA_949629155.1 of Myopa testacea. Lineage (NCBI taxonomy): Eukaryota > Metazoa > Arthropoda > Insecta > Diptera > Conopidae > Myopa > Myopa testacea. Next base: position 27,897,777 of record OX451345.1, read on the forward strand.
GTCTTATGGAACATTTTGTTGTTGTTGGTTGTAATTTGATATAAAATTGTCTATAATTGTCAATAAGTGGCTCCTCACAAACCTCGAAATCGAAAGTAAAGTTTATGAAACACAACCGACGGCTGGTTTTTTTTTTTCGATTGACTGACTCCGAAGAAAGCCACCCGGTGTCGCTTTTTTGCTGCTGTTGCTTATGATTTGTTTTTTTCCACTTTTCAATCGTAGTGAAGTATGAAAGAAAATCATGAAGCAGACGAACAGAAGACAAACGTACAAATAAAGTGGGAAAAATCAAAAGATTGTAAAAAAGAGCGAAATCATCATGAATCTTAGGAAAAGTCTAGAAAATCGTGATCATCGCTGCTAATTATAAAACTCAATGAAGGAATAGAAACTCCATCAGAGAGGCGCGAAGGATGGGAGGAAAGATGAGGAGGGGGGGGGGGGGAGGGCGTGATGGTCTGTTGAAATGGAGAGAAGATGCGCCAAAACCCGCTTTTTTCTAAAAAATCAACATTTTTTGTTGGGTTTGCAAGGAATAAAAATATAAAGTAAAATATAAAACATAATATCAAATAAAATATAATATAAATATATAAAATAGTATACTATTCTATATCTATAGATAGTTTGATAAAACAAAAAAATAAAATATAAACTACAATATATTAAAAAAAATTACAATAGAATACAAAATTAAACAGAATAAAACAAAATTAAAAATAGATTACATCGACTTTTTAATGACCTTTCTTTTAATAAAAGATTTAATAAGGATTGTTCACAGATACGGAGACATGAGAGCTGCGTGTGCATGCGTGCGTTACGCGTTGCGTGTTGACGCGTTCTTATTATTTATTATTAATTATGATTATTTATTTTTTTAAGTAACACAACAAACTGTTTTCGTTTTACGGGAAAGTGAAAATAGTTCACTGTAATCGGCCATATTTTTGTTCGTTTCGGGCCCCAAACGAACTTCGAGGATGAGCTGCATCGCTGTCGTTTGTACTACGACAGTATTATTTCACTACTTCACTATTACAGAGCGTGTACTACGTTCTTGAAGCCAGTACTGTATATTGTCTTTTTTTAGCAGTTTATCTGAACGTATCTCATATTCAATTCGTTCAAAAAGCACTACTATTCTTTTAGGATGTTTACTACTCCAGAACTTCCCAAAACAACAACGCTGATGAGCGGTGCGTTTGGAGGCGTGACTGGAATGGCGTAGGCTGTGATGTGAAGACTGAGGATTGAATTTTTGATCACTGAATTTGTCGTCATCACCAACGTTATCGTTATCACAAGTGAAAATACCTTTATACGTTTCTTTCATACGAAACGAGGAAAGTGAAAGGAGGAAAAGAAAAAAAATCAAAAAATTCAAAACCTTTTAAAGGCAAACAACATAAAACAACTCTTGCATCAAAAGCTATCGATTACAGTGGCGGGTATAAAAAAGTAACCAGTACTTGTATTAATACTCTCCGGTTTCTGCTCTTAGAATTTCTAGAGAGAACCTCTACAAGGTGTTGTTATTGTTTTTGTTTTTGTATTTTAATATTTGTCTTTGTTTCTCTGGCAGTCACTTGATTTTCTTTGTACTACTTTTATTATTACAACGGTTTTTAATTATTTTTTATTCTTTTTTGATTTAATTTCATTATTTTTTTCAATGTTTGTTGTTTTTTATCTTTGTTTATTTGTATAAAGCATCGGTTGGGGATCGTGTTACGCCCCTCAGCTTATGTGATGGTTGTTGTTGTTGAAATTAAAACAAAAGCTAAAAATAGGCATTAATTAGTTGTTGTTGTTGTTGTCGTCACTGTTAATCTTCTTCCTCTTCTCCATCTAGATTTTCTGATTCTTCTGCATCAAAACAAAGCAACAGCAAGAACAACAACAACGAAACAACACAACATGAAATGCAACGCTGAATTCATTGACCATGTTACAAAATATTAAATTACTCAGAGCTCAGAGATCAGAGGACGACAACGAGGACGATGACGAGAGCACGATATAAGAAAGAGACAGCATTTGAAGAAAACAACAACAAGAAATTGAGTAAAATAAAAATGCATTCAATTATTATTTAAAGAGTTCCGGTTGTTGTAAAGCAACAACTTTTAAAAGTTCTAAAATAATAAAAAGAATTAAAAATAATAAAAAATAGTAATGTTATTAATTAATATTTGTTATTATTCTTATATGTTATTAATTAATAGTTTAGAATATTCTTAATATATAAAGAATTTAATGCTCTCTTCTTAATTCTTCTTTCAATTCTTCCTATAAAAAAAGAGGTTTTCTAAAATGAAAATCTTCTTGAAAACGAAACCGGGTGAGGGTCGTCTGTGGTGCTGGTGTTTCATTTAATAAACTCAGAAAAAAGTTTGATGTTTCTTGTTTTTTCTTAATTAAAAAAAGATGTTTTGTTTTATCTGCATACAAAAAAAAAAAAAAAAAATAATAAAAGCCGAATCAATAAAATGTTCTATGCTTCTTTGAGAGTTAATTGAAATTTAACAATAAAAAGCTAACGACAACAACTACAGAGAAAAAAAGTACACAATTTGTGAAAATAAATACGAAAAAATAAATAAAAGTGTGAGTACTAAAGTATTGTATAGAAATATTAGAAGCTTAGTTAAATATTTACTCGTAGCTTTGAATGCGGTTAGTAAACAATTTTAAGTCGAAGTTTAACTTTAATAAACATCAGTTCATAGCTGATGACTTATAATTTAAATGATCAGTCACGTGAGTGAGCATAGTAATGATGATCATCATTATCATGAAGAAGGTATCAAGAAATAAAATGATCATGAAATTAAATTATCACCACAGAGGTAATGGATCATAGTAGTGATTACAGTCCGTGGTCAAGGACGATAAATTGTCAGTTGATGAAAAGAATGATTAACATTTTTTATTCAACACATTAAATTTAAATACATTACAAGATGTTGTGTTAAATTTAATTCTTTGTTCAGTTCAAAGAGAATCATTAAAGTGCATCGTACTTATTTTCATTTTAATTAAATAATAACTAGAATATGCATGACTGTATTTATTCACTCACTGTTTTTAACTAATATTTTATTAATTATTTGTTACTTTTAGAAGACTTTATAAGATGGAAGACTTTTTAAGATGGAAGATGCTGGGATACTCAACAGCATCATCATCAATAAAACCTCATCGTAATCACATCATCACATCTTTTGATTTCATTCTCATGCGATTTCCATGCGATTCAGAGGAGGCGAGTGACTCGAGTGACGCGGCGTTTTGAACACCATCCTTTGCAGTTACCGTTGACTGAATGGTCGCATTCCGGCCCGTTTCGCCCCTTAAAGGAAGCCACACAACAGGCTGCACAGTGAACCTGTGGTTAAAATCCTAGTCTCTGGACAAACTGTAGTAATGAAGGCGAGTCACCATTAGTTTAGTTTTCGTCTTTCACCCCTCCCACACCACTCACCATCACCCCCTCCCCTCATCACCCCCGTTGCCCTGATCATGTGGCACTCTGCGGTGCTTTTGTTTGAATGTTGAGGTTGACATGTGAGCGACTGTGTGTGTCTCTGTGTTTGTGTTTGTGTGTGTTTTTTCGTGTTTGTGTGTCGTATATCCCTTGACGTTTGTTTGCCACACCCACTAATTTTCACTACGCTTTGTACGAAAATTCTGGCGGATTTTCATTGTTTACATTTTCATGTTGACCGTTTTGTGGATTCAGTTAAACGAACCAAAAGAAAATAAAACAAACAAAAATAAAAAAAGGTACAGAGGGGGGGAGATAATACAAGAAAAAAAACGAAGAAGAATAACAACTAGAAGAATAATGATAAAAAGAAGAAGAAAAACGGGCGATTTTTGGAGGTGGCCATAAAATGTGTTGTGTAAAAAACTACAACATTTTAAATACATTTACAAAGAATAGAATAAAAAATCGAATTAAAATTAAAATGTCACTCGAGTTTCGATTACGGTTTTAACTCACCTTTTTTCAAATCCAGTGATATTTTTGTAATTATCCTTTAATTAACAGAAACGGAAAGAAACCTGCAAGGAAAAGAAAACAAGAAATTTATTTTAGTTAATAAATAAATTAATAAATTCAAACAAATTTAGTACATCATTAAAGAAACTTGAGAAATGTTGATAATAATTTTAAAAAATAAATTTACTTCATATAAAGATAAAAAATTAGATGCGGAAAATAGGAAAAAATATAGGAAAGGAGATGGGAAAAACAGGAACAAAGAAGCAGGAAAACCATGAGAAGAATGGGAAAAAGGGAAAAACGAAGGAAGAATATAAGAAAAAAAGATAGCAAGTCGAATGGGGGAGAAGATGGGGAAAAATAGGAAAAAATAGGGGAAAAAGATAAATTATTTCCAGTTCCAAACCAAAAAAACGAAACTAGATTAAACTTAAATTTCCAAAAAACTTCGTAAAATTAATTTAAAGACGACTTCTCTAAGATTCCTTCTATTTATAAAAGTTCAGTAAAATATGTCTATTAATTCTTTTTAAACATGACTCGAATTACTTAATTTATTTTAATAAAAGTAAATAAAGATTAAACTTTTGTCTGATAATAATGATATCTTTAATCATCTTGTTTTTATAGATACATCATACATATAAATCATATTCAATCATTTCATATACACATCAACCGCATAACTAATAAGGCTTATAGCATTTTGGGATTCATTAAACGGTGGGCCAAAGAATTTATGGAGCCACAAGTAACGCGGATTCTATATACCTCTTTGGTTCGTCCTATATTGGAATACGCCTCACCTGTGTGGTGTCCTAACTACAACTGTTATATTTCTCAAATCGAGTCAGTTCAAAAGCAATTTCTACTCTTTTGCTTACGAAATATCTACCGGAACGATTTGCAGAACTTACCATCTTATAATTATCGATTGGAACTCATTAATCTTCCGTCTTTAGCTCATCGGAGAATTATGTTGAATGCAATTTTTGTGCTGAAGCTACTTTATGGCCATATTGACAATCCTTATCTTCTGTCTAACATCAATATTAATGTAGCTCGCCGTGTAGCCAGAAGACCTCAATTTCTACAACTGAGTTTCTGTCGATCAAACTATCTCCAGCACGAACCACTTAGGAATGCTTGTGCCGACTTCAACTATGTTAATAGCAACATCACCTTCTCTGATTCAATTCATTTAACAAGAATCAAAATTCTTCAATTCCTAAAAAATCAACAGTAATATATTTACTTTGCTATGTATTTAATCATTTATTTATTATTTACCAAAATGTTATGTAAACTATAAAGCCTATGGCTTAGTTTTAATTTTTAAATAAATAAATAAATAAATAAAGAACCTTATACACTTAAATTTTATATACAATCTTAGAAAACATCATAGATTTGAAATATCTTATAAAAATAAATATTTTTTATCATCTTCATCATCATTTTCAAGTCTCTCGTTTAATGTTCTGATCTTTTAGTGGTTGTTTTATTCGCAATTAAAAAATAATCTTGTCTTATCTTAATAAAGATAATTGTTTTAAAATAGAAGATTGTAACCGGGTTGAAAATTAAAACTCTTCTGCTTAATAATGTTGAATCATTGTCTTTAATATAAAAATTTACTATAAAAATTCTATTTATCTATAAGCAAATGTAAGAAGAAGAAGAAAACAAAGGAAAATACCCAAAAAGAATACAAAAATTATATAATAAACAAAATAAATAAACTAAAAAAGATTCTAGAAAAGAGAAGAGTTTTTGTTGTGATGGTTTAAAGCAATCATCGGGTTAATTCAAGAAGCATTTGTTTCTGTATTAATTTTTAATGTTGTTGTTGTTGTATTTTAATGAATATTAATAAATTAATTAAGAAGAAAAATAAAAAACTTTATTAATTAAAAAGAAGGAAGGAATTAAGGAAGAACCACAGGAAGAAGTATAAATAGTTAATTATTAATTATTGACACACTAAAATCATGCACGGGGATGTACATACATAAATAAGTAATAATAATAAAAAATTTTCAAAAAAAATCGCTGTTAAAATAAAGATGATGATTAATCAAGGTCGAATCAAGCAGATGATTATTCAAGGTTCTCTTCGGGTTTATTTTTTCAATAGTAATTAATAAAGTAATTAATGCATACTCGTACATAGTTGTATACAGTACACTCTCGATAACTAATTTAGAAAAAAAACCGATGATGTTCACGGTTTCGAGATGGTTAACGCTTGAGATTGTGAACAATTATTAGGGAAACTTAGAAAAACATCTTTTTAATATAAAAATCATATTCATTCTTTTCAATACATAAATTTTATTCCTGAAATGGTTGAAATCAATAAAAGTCTAACGAAAATGAATTTCTTCTACAGAATGCAAATAAAGAGGTCCATAAATTGTGGATTTCGTAATGCCATACTTGTTTCGATAAACCTGTAGCACTGCAGCCACTCTTTAAGTGCTCCTTAAGTGCTCCACTTATGTTTTAAAGTTAAAAACGCTGTACGAATGGTTTTCCGGCGTCTTCAGCACTTTGGAGACCATAATTTTGGGACTACCCTCGTATTAATAGTTTTTTATAGAATATCCTCTCTTTTTTTTTTCATTATAGAAAATAAATTTGATTATGCACTCGTAAATCAGAATCTTGTTTTTCGCACCTCAGTTACAGCCACAGTGCAGCCACTGCCACTCAACCGCTTCAGCTACAACTACACTAGAAATAGAAACATCCTCTTCTCCTTCCCCTCACCACTCTAAAAACTAACTCCCTCATACTTTAAAGTTTTTTGTGCAGTTGCAAACAAAGAAATTAAAGTATACAAAACAAACAACAAACAACACAGAAAAGAAAGCAGCAGTCAGCAGAAAAACCACGACGTGGTAGCGTAAACCAACAAACAGTGCGTGAAAACCCGACTCTGCTGATAATTTTCGGTCCATTCCGGGTCTTTTGTTGAAACTACCCCTTTCATTCACCTTCCCCCTTTTCCCACACCCTTCAATTCCTTGTTCACTCTTCTCTCTTTGAACTTCGCATTCAGCAGCATTAGCAGTGTATAAATTTGAAAGTTGTAAAATCTTTTTATGAATATAAAAATAATAAAAAAAAGACGAAAAAACACTGACGCCCACGGAGTAACGAGTACTTTTAAAATCACGGAAGTGGTAAAAATTCGCATTGTGCCAAAAAAACAACAACGGACAACAAAAAGGATGGGAAAGGAAAGGAATCGGACCACCAACGACCGATGCGTACAATGCTCACGTTGATGGATTGATTCATGGCATGTAACGTGGGCCAATCAAACAGCGTGGATGATGTACGCATCGTGATGACAAGTGTGACATCGGCCAACGAGAGCCGAAGCGATGAAAAAATACTTGGTTTTGTTGTGTAACTGTTCCTTGTTCTATGCATGCATGTGTTTTGTTGTTGTTTTTTACATCAAATTAACTTATTTGGTTTATAATATTATTATGATTTTTATTTGGTTTGGTTTGGTTTAATACTCTCAGGACGTTCGTGAGCATTGTTTCCTTTTTCATTTGATTTTTTCCTTATTCAGTTGTGTACACGTACAACATTTTAGGAAAAACAAAAAATGCAGCAACAACACGTTGCTCTCTTTCTTTGTGGAGCATCCAAATCGTCATACGAAGTGGTGGACACGCGTTGGTGTTATGTTCTTCGTGCATTTTTCGTTCATTGTGTATACATTAAGAAAAATACGAAGCCTACGATGCAGTCTGTCATGCATTCGTCATGCAGTCGCCATGGAGTTGGCAGAATTTTTGCCATTGAATACTTTCAATTACTCTACACACTCGTTATTTATGGTTTATTTTTTCTTCTTGCATCTGCTGCTTACTGTGCAATTTATTTACTAGTTGTTAGCTCAATCCTTGCTTTTGCAGTTAATAAACATTAAAATTTCTTATGTTATTTAGTTTGCATTCATTAGTTAGTCGCTTCGAATTGGCTTCAATTAATAATTTATGCTTAAAATTGTCTTCTATAAATAATTTATTTATAATTGCTGTGTGTTTTCTGTCATTACCTTAAAATAAGCACCTGAATAGTAAGCAACTATTTTTAACATTGATTATCATTACATAAAATATGCTGATTTGATTGAACCAACGTACAACAACAAAATAAAAGAAGAAACAACCAAATAATCCATAAATAAATAGTGAAAAAAAATAATAAAAAACAATCCTTATTAAAATTCTCTTTGATGAGATCACAACTATTTTTAACGATTGTGTTATTTTTAAAACCTTTTTTGTTCTTAATCATCTTAATTATCGAGTACTTCATAATTCAATGCTGGAATTATAATCAATAATTAAGTTTAAGGAGTTTAGTTGGGGAGAAGAAGAACAAGAAACTTAACCACAACGAAGCCACAACAACAACATCAACAGCAATAATAATAAATAACAAACGTAAGAGGCAAAAAAAATGTTAAACGTTTGATTAGTTAAGAACGATGTTGCTGTTGTTGTTGTTGTTATCATTCTTTTTGTTGTAACCTTGTGTGTTGAGGGCATCAACGCAATAAATAATCAGTTGATTGTACAAATAATTTTATGCGGTTGCATTTGCAGTTGGCAACTCTAAAATGTGCAGCATGTTAGACATGAAAAAAAAGAAACGAACAGAACTCGATGATGACGTGTCTGAATGCTGTCAGCTCAGCGTCATTTCGGATTTAAAAACAGATTCGAAATAACGTTTAAAATCAACTGTTTTGCAATTCGTTCGAGTTCGAACTTTTAATTAAATTATTTCATCAAATTTAAAGTAAACTTAATTACACAAGCACAATGTTTGTAAATTTCAACAAATTTTGTTGAGTAAAAAAGTTTAAAAACTTGAAAGCAGAAACCTAAACCAAATCATTTCATTTTTAGTTTCATTTTAATTTAATTTAAAAAAAAAACATGTTTTAGTAATTAAATTATTAAATATTCATAAATCACAAAGAGAATTTTTAAAAAAGTTCAAATAGTTTAAAATAAAGAGAAATAAATGTGTTTTTTCAATTTTTTTCTCTTGATTTTTCGAATTATTTACAGCTCATTAAAAATCAGTTCCACGCTTCATTAATTCTTGAGTTTTCAGTAGTGAAGCCAACCAAATAAATCAAAAGTGTACGATTGAGCGGAATTCAGAAGGCGTGGGTGGGTGGGTGGCTGTGTAGGAGTCCTTCCTCTTGACACCTTCACATCCCACAACTACAACTACAACGAGCGTGTGTAGTTTTTGTGTTGTTGTTCTTTTGTTGGTTGATTTTTTAATGAATTTATTAGAATCGTAAATTATTCATGTGTTCATTTATTTAACAACATTGCGTCAACGTTGGCAACTCTGGCGCCTTTCAATAGACTGTTGAATAGCTTATAATGAAATGTTTTTTTCTCTTGTATCAATGACGCTGCTTTCAATAATGAGCAGTGATTCACGGTGATTTTTTTAGTGCTTGATTATGATAAAAACAGAAAAAACGACGAATCGTTGAAAAAGGAAACGTTGCTGAAAATAGTTGTTTAGAAAAAAAGGCAACAGCAATAACAATAAAAATAACAACAACACGATACTAGAGACAAATGTGTTGGAAATAAATTTCCCTAACTTTTCCCCCTCCTCCCCTTTCCCCTTCCGCCACTTATTGCAGTCATTAATAACCATAAATTAAGAGTATTATGAAAAATGACAAAAATTTAATTCAGAGAATTAGGTTAAATATAGATTTGGAATTAAAATTTATCGATTGGAATTAAAGATGGTAATCTTTGATTATTTATTTGAATGCATTTAATGTAAATCATGCAGATGTTTATAAACGTTTTTTGCTTACAATATTAAAAGTTATAAGAGTTGAATATGATTTTGTGACATATAAACATAAAAAAATGTGACGATCGAATTTCTAGAAAGGATTTTAATGAGTGTCGATTTTTGTTGATATCAAGTGACATATTCTTTGAGTTTTATTTTAGGATTTTCTCACCGAACTCGAAATTTTAGCAAACAAATCAACTGATCGCGATGATGACCTTCAATAGAGTCACCAATTATGTTCGTCTATCATGATTTCAGCTTTCATTTTAATTATTTCTATAAACTGATAGTGACTCATGATCATCACAACTAATCTTCATTATCATCATCAGATTAAGTATGAAGATTTGAAGATTTATAGAATATACAGAATTCTTGTATTTATCGAGTATCTGATGTTATCACCTGTATAGGAGAAAGAGAGAGAGAGAGAATCAGTGTCAAAGTGAATGAAAGAGACAGATACTTGGTTTTTTCATTATTTTTATCCCCGCCATGTGAAACTTCTTCTCACAACAAGAATTATGTTTGGGACTCTTTTTATTTAGAGATTTTTTTCTATTTTAGAAAAGATTTTCCTTTAAAATAAATCTATTTTCTTTGCTTGTTCTTCTTAATTTTTTTCTTCTTCTTCTCATATAACAAAACTTTAAACCGGCATCACTTCTGGTTGGCTCATTTTACTCATTTTACAAGTAAGAACTTAGAACTGTTTATTGTTGTTGTTTTTGTTGTTTCTCTCCTTTTCGTTTCTCATTCTTTCGTTCTTGTCGTTTAGTCATTAAAATCTAATTCAATTAAATTCTGAGTTTTAGAAAAATTGCAGAAAATCCTGCCTTCGTTACTGACCTATTTTAACTTCTGTTACAAACGTATACACAAGGAAAGAGTGAAAGAGAGAGAGGAGAGGGGAAGACAGAGAGAGGGCCAGGCCGAGAGATGAGTGAGAACAAGTAAAGCAAAAAACTAAGAACGATGCACAGCAAAAGCAAATGACAAAGAAAAAATTTGAAGACACGACGAAGCGGAAAATTAACACAACTCAGAAAAACTCAAATAAATTAAAAAGAGAATAGAAAAAAGAATGGAAAAAGAGAAAAATATGTATAATATGAACAACAGCTGAAATTAATGGAGTAAATCTAAACATCTAAAGTCTAAACCGGTCGTGTTTCAATTTTGCTCCCGTAAAATTTTTTTTTAGTATTGTTTAATTCGCCTTAGATCTGATTAAAAGTGTTTCTATTAGTTCTTCTACAAGTTTGTGATTTATTTCGGTCAAATACTTAATTTTCTGAAGTATTTCGCTATTTGCATAAAACGAAAACATAAAATAAAACAATTTACATATAAAACAATAACTTGCATAAACTGTGGTTCTCTAAACCGGTTTGGTAGCGAAGCTGCTGCTAAAAGTGCGCTCTGAGAGCGGTTAGTGCATTTCAAACTGCAAATATTTTGTTATTGATTTTGAGTGCTTGTGAAACTTTTAATACGTTTTTGATTAAAATAAAGGGTATTCACAAACTTTAAGTTTTAATAAATAATTTTATAAATACATAAAAGCCTTAATCTTTAAAAGGGGACATTTAATATTAATCCCGCATATATTTATCTAAGATTTATAAACCACTGCTTGCGATGTCTCGAATCTGCTATTACAGCAACTGCAAAATAGACAATCATACTGAATGTGCCATTTCTTGTTGGGACTGTGATCTTACATTTCATATAAAGTGTGTAGGAATAAGCGGTCGAATATATGATGCACTCGGTGCTAAAAAAGGTCTAAGATGGTTCTGTGAGGTGTGCAGATCGAAAGATACGGACAAGGCTAAACTTCTCAGTTTGGTACGCGGTGGCTTCTCCGAGCTTTCGAAGGATATTTTGATGATTCAAGATAAATTCGCTAAATATAAAAATCTTTTAGATTCTGCTAATTGTCTGGACATCCCTGACAATTCTAACATAAAGCTAAATAAACCTGAAGATTCGGCAACAAAGAGCACTTGTAGCTCAAAAAAGCCTATAAAAGCTATGGCCATTACGACTATGCCACCTGCTCCTTCAGAATTAATAAACTTGCTAAGTCCGAATCCTGTGGCTGAACCGACTGAAACCCCCAATTTGGCTATCTCGACTAGAGTGATTCAATCGCATCCTGTTAGCACCGTTACTCCTAATGATATTCGCGTTGCGGCAGTAGAAGGTCTGAACTCTTTAATTGTGGACGTTGCCAATCAGCCGAGCTTCCGTTCCAATGCAATTGGTCATGTTGGACAAAACTTCAACCTAAGTGTAAATAGCACTGGAGCCAAGCCTAAATCTAAGCAACCTGTTGTTAGCATTAATAAGCTTGTGGTAGTGGAGCCATTGAAAACCATTTTTGCATCTCGCTTTGCGCCTCAAACATCTGAAGAGGAGGTGCAAGCGCATATTAATTTAAATTTGGGTTTTGAGGACAAATCTATTTCTATCCACAAATATAAGTTTAGAACTCCAAGAAAAATATCCTCTTTCAAAATTGCGGTACCAAATCATCTGTTTGGTCGCATTGTTGATCCAAGCTTCTGGCCAGATAATGCTATAATACATGAATTTGTACACAACACCAAACGAAATCCTATCAACCTTACAAAGTCATCAAATGTATCAGCTTCAAAAAACTGAGTAATAGTTTTTACTTTAATATCCTATACCAAAATGTTAGAGGATTAAACACGAAACTGGTTGATCTTCTTCTGAAAACCATTGACCTAGAGTATAACATTGTTGTACTAACGGAAACATGGCTCAAACCCAGCATATTAAACCTTGAAATTTTCTCTAAGCAATACTCAGTTTATCGCAAAGATAGAAGTCTTTATCACACCAACCTATCTAGAGGCGGAGGTGTTCTCATTGCGGTGAACTCAACTTGTTTTTCAAGGGAAGTAATCCTTCAAAACGACGGTGAAATAGACTTCTGCTGCGTTTTTGTTAAAATTGACAGCATATCATTGTATATCACTTGCTCTTATATCCCACCGAATTCTAGTAAGGATATTTATGACAAACATCTGAGTTGTATAAACAAGCTCTACAATAAGCTCCTGCAAACGGACCGCCTCATAGTCCTCGGTGACTTTAATTTGCCTCATGTGATTTGGAAAAAGAGTGTGGACGACCCCGTGGTTCATTTACCTTCATCGGAAGGACAAATTGATGCTAGTTTTTTGACCGCTTTATCGTCACATGGTTTGCTCCAAGTTAACCATATACAGAATATAAATAATCTGTTTAGACCTAATTTTTGTTGATGACAAAGACAGTTTTGAGATCTACCGATCTGCTCCTCTTGTCACACCGGAAGATAGGCACCATCCCACCTTGGAAATCAGACTTACACAACACTTGCATAAAACATCCCAAGGCAGTAAAGGTAAAATTATAACTCGATCTATGAAACAATACTGCTTCAAGAAAACGAATTACGCCGTTTTGATGAACTGGGTTCTATTGATTGGAATTCTCTTTTATCATTGAATGATCACCCTCCCTCTGTATGCCTGGATAAGGCACTGGAGTGTTTTAATAATACTGTATTAGAGGCATTTGTATCTTCCGTACCAATAACTAAGTTTTCTCATAACTCGAGTCCTACTTGGTTTAATAAGGAACTACTTGCTCTACGGAATTTAAAATCTAACAAGTACAAATTATATTGCAAACTTCGTACAACTATAAGTTTCATCTCTTACAGGACTGCGAGATGTAGATATCAAAGTATGTGTAAACAATATTATACGAAGTACTTACAAAAGATAAAGTATAATATTCGCTCTGATCCAAAGTCCTTTTGGAATTTTGTCAACACGAAAAGGAAGAGTGCAATTTATCCTGAATTTATGAATCATGATCATACAGAATCCAATAATATCCAAACCATTTGTAGTCTTTTCGGAAACTTTTTTATGTCCACGTATTCAACGTCAACATATGACTCACTGAGCTACCCATTCAATATTGCTTCGACTTCCATTGCACTACCTACAATTGATATACAAATAGTCTTACAAGCTCTGAAGGCTATTAAATGCAACTATAACCCTGGACCGGATGGAATACCGTCTTGTATTCTAAAATTTTGCGCAAATGAATTGGCATCACCTATATTTGCACTCTTTGAATATTCGCTACGTTCGGGCTATTTTCCGAATGCATGGAAGTCCTCCTATATTATTCCATTGCATAAGTCTGGCAATAGGTGCAATATTGGTAACTATCGCGGTATTGCTAAACTTAGCGCGCTGCCCAAACTATTGGAGAAGATAATCGTTTCCCATATCTCAAGGAGTGTTAATTCCTCAATTTCGCCGTATCAACATGGATTCTGTACCGGAAGGTCTACTTCTACAAATTTGTTAGAGTTTGTCTCGAAAACTATGAATAATTTTTCGGTTGCTAAACAAACTGACACAATATATACTGATTTTAGCAAAGCTTTCGATATAGTTAATCATAAACTACTAATCTTGAAGCTCAAACTATTTGGATTTTGCGATAATCTCATAAAATTAATAGCCTCTTATCTTACCCACCGTACGCAAATGGTGTTGTTTAAAGGTATGTTATCGAATAGATTTCTGGTTACATCTGGAGTTCCACAAGGCAGCCATTTAGGCCCGCTACTGTTTTTGGTATTCATAAACGATTTGCCAACAGTTATAAAATATGGAAATATACTGATGTTTGCGGACGATGTCAAACTGTTTCTATCTTTTAAAGATGAATATGAAGCCAAACTTCTTCAAATCGACCTTGACTCTTTGACAAGATGGTGTGATATAAATTGCATGAAACTAAATTTAAATAAGTGTAAACTGATGACTTTTTCCCGTTCAATCCCAGTTTTATCCAATTATAGTATTGGCAATTATAAACTCGATCGATTGGAAACCGTAAATGATCTCGGTGTGGTTCTGGATCAGAAGCTCCGTTTTCATATCCATATCAGCCACATAACCAACAGGGCCAGCAGTGTACTGGGCTTCATAAAGCGCTGGGCCAAAGAGTTCAATGATCCCTATATCACAAAAATTTTATACTCATCGCTTGTTCGTCCCATTTTGGAGTATGCCTCGCCAGTTTGGAATCCTCGCTTCAGCTGCTTTATCTCTGAAATAGAATCCGTGCAAAAGCAGTTCCTACTTTTTTGTCTACGAAATCTTCGCTGGGATCCATCTTTACGTTTGCCACCATACGAGTCCCGACTTAGGCTGATAAATCTATCGTCATTAGCTGATCGAAGGACTATGCTGAATGCTGTTTTTGTCTTGAATTTGTTGTATGGCGTCACCGACTCTACATACCTGCTAAGCAATATCGACATTAGCATACCTCGTCGCACCTCGAGAAGATGTGAACTCCTCCGCTTACGTTTCTGCAGGTCAACATACCTGCAACATGAACCGATTAGGAGTGCCTGCGTGGATTTTAATTCGGTTTACCAAGCCATTAACTTGTCTGACCCAATCTATGTAGCTAAAAAGAAAATCTTGAACTTTCTTTTAAATTGTTAGGTTAATTTTGAATCGTTATTGAATTTAAATAAATAAATAAATGAAATTAGACCACAAGATAAGGAAAGAGAGAGGAGGACGGAAAAAGAAGGACATACACAGAGAGAGGTTGCGGGACAAATAGGAAGAGAGAGTTAGAGAATGAGAGTGAGAAAGGGAGAGATCAATAGAGAAAGAGTGATCAAGGGAGAGAAGGAGACTGAAAGGGAAAAGAGACGGAGTTCAATGCTGGAGATGAGGCTGTGGTGGGAGGCTGCTTACAGGTCGCCTTCATTTGTTATGTTAGATGGTCTACAGTCCTGAACTAGTCCAAAGGTAATGTCGCTAAAAAACTGTCCGCTAAAAGGTGACTCGGCCACTGCGATAGCCCTCTCACCCGCTTGTAGATCCGACTCCCTTACCCAAAATAGTTCTCCTCATAAAAACAATATTTAATGCAATCCATTATCAACCCCTTACCTATCCTAGTATTCGCCCCATAAATGTCTGCCTGCACCATAACGTCCAATTATGCTCCATAACTCATCTGTGTATCTCACATGTGTACAATGTCGACTTTCATGAATTCATACCCCTCATGCACGCGTCCATCTCCCTAACATCCCCTACATTCTGCAACAATACCCTACTCCCATACGCCTTACGCAAAGTAGTACTCACGATTTTCTGGAGCGGATAAAAATACCAGTTCTGGGTCCCACATATCGGCCTGCAGGATCTCTCGAGCTTATGCACTTTCAACAGCCCGTACATATACGGCAATCCGACCCGATCACATGTCTCCTTGACCAGTAAGTCACGTAGCATTCGACGATTAAATGGCTTGTCCTGCTCAGGCGACCACCGATACACTGCCCTCAGTTTTCTCATTAAGTGGCAGTATACCTTGTACAAGACTCAATGCCTCATCCAACATCGCCCTCAGCAACTTGTCCATGTCCCCCTTCCGTCCTTCCTTCTCCTTCCTACTCCTTTCACAGCTGCTACATATTGGGCTTGCACCCCCTTCACGCATTCACGAAGATAATCCACTGGATTCTTTGTGTGCTACATCATTGCAACATACGTCCATCATACTAGTTCGCTGTGGAACCACGAATCGAGGCCCATAACTCAATAATACCGACTGAGGAACGTTCAACTCAGTCAGATTAATAAAGCCTACTTTCACCTCCACCGGTCGACACAAAGACGTTGATGTTTTAAAAAAAACAGGAAGGGGGTGACAGAGAGGACAGACGGGATCATAGCGAGGGATAGTGTAGGTTTAAAAAGTGCATAGTGTGGGATAAGGAGAGAGGGAGGGAGAGAGAGAGAGAAAAGTGCAGAGACAGAGATGTGGCTTTAATGAGTGCAGATTTTCAGGTGTAAAACTCAGTGAATGGAATAGAAAAATCCTGATGATTCTTTTATGGGTAGTGAGTGGGGAAGAAACCGCATCAAAAACGAGGGCCGTGGCATTGGAACGAGTTCAAAGAGACTGATAATGGACTGTGGTTCGTAGGGAGGTAAGAGGGCGCGAAACTGGTGGAAAAGTACGGAGAGGGGCGTGGTTACATAAAACATATGTTGTAGTTAACGGCATTAAAGCTAGTTTAGCTTGTATTAGTAACAATCAGAAAAAATAATCCAACCCGTTTGGCATTTTGCCAAATTGACACAATAATTTCAACATGTTTCTCTTAAATTTAATATAAAAGTGTTCATGACATTTTTATTAAACTCGTAAATGTTCTAAATAATAATATTTCATTTTCGATTTCTATGATCAAACCAAACAACATAAATAACAAACCCAAAAACAACAACAATATATTCGAAACAACATATGCACCAGCATCCAAAAACAAAATTTGGTAAAAAAAAGCCCACAACAACCATTTTTTTTTTCGGTTCTACTCTTAAATCTTTTTTATGTACCGTTGAGTTTGTAACGGTTGGAGCTCAGATAAGCAGCCAGTCAGCCAGCATGTTGTTACAGTTACGAAATGTTGTTGTTGTTGTTATTATTATTATTACCAATTGTATCAATATATTATTATGTTGTTTTTGTTATTAGGCAAATTTGCCAAATAAAGGGACTCATTCTATCCCTCTCTCTCTCTGTCTCCCATACTCTTTGTCTCTCTTTCTCTTTTCATCTCTTTTCCCGGTATTTCTTTATTCCTGTGGATTTTGTTGGAATCTCAAAATTAACGCAACATTTGACCCTTGTTTAGCATACAAAAGAATGTTCCTTATAAAAAATAAAAAAAAAAAAACAAATAAATAACAAACAACAAAATAAGAGCATGTAATAAACAAAATGATAACAAAAGCAAGAACAAAAATATCAACATCTAACGAAGCCAGCATTTTTTTTGCATAAAAGGGACAAATTTCCTTCATATTTTATGACCGGAACTTTGTCAAAAGTCAAAACAAATTTTCCGATTTACATTCACGCAGAGCATAAAATTAATATACCTAATCTTAGTACCATTGTTCAGTTATCCATATGGTACCATTTAGTACCATGGTACCAATAGATGGATGTTCCACAACAGAAGAACTAAAACAATATGTAAAAAAAATGCATTTACCGTAAGTGTTTAGTTGAAAGCCAGTGAGAGAGAAAGAGAGAGAGAGAGAGAGAGAGAACGAGTAAGAGTAGCAATAAAAAGGTCTTCATTCTTCATGAAGCTGAAGCAGATAATGATGATGGAGATGAAGAACTACATTCAAGTACGTCGAATACTCTTTAAAACAGTGAATAAATGTTTTATTATATAAGAACACTGTATTAATCAATGAATGAATGATTTAAAGGTCCTTTTCCATGATTTTGTTGTTTAAATATAATAAATATATGGCTTGGCTTTCTGTGAATATATTTAAAGCAATCGAGATTAAGGTTAATAGCTGAAGAGGTTCATAAAATTCGTTCCTTGTGGTTCTTTTTGACCACAAAGTGTAATAACTCAAAAACACTTCTCACTTCAAAAACATTTATAAAATATAGAAGATGAGGACCGTTTTAAGCGTTCTCTCTCTCTCTCTCTCTCTCTCTCTCTATCTCTCTCTTTTCTTTGTTTAAATCCGGTGCCGCGTGAACCACGTAAACTTTGTCAATTTCAAGGAAAATAAATTTTATCTGATAATGGGTAAAATGGGTAAAAAATGCCCCTTTTCTTTTGGTGCCAATAATTCACACAAATTTAAGCACAGGTTTTTGTTTTGTGTGGCTTCTCTGCCCTCTTCTCTTCCTCCTTCCCTTCCCCCCTCCGCTGTTTGGTGCCTATAATTTTTTGTCATAAATCGTGCTTTATTTGGCGCTGTCCCTATCATTTGTCTGGCAGGAGGAAAATAAAAAAGGGAGCAAAAGACGAGGTAAACTCAATTTTAGTAGCAAATTGAGCGCTTGAATTGAGTGCCAAAAAAAATGGCTTTATTTTTTTTTTGGTTTGTTTTGTCGCATTTTTTGCCGTTGGCATATTTTTGAATATGCAATTTTAAACTACAGTCTTCACTGCTCAGTTCGTCCTTTGTGCCAGCCGAAGATGAGACTCTTAAGGAAAAATAGTCTAAAAAAGAAGGAACATTTTCGAGAGACAAGCATTTTTTCGCGAGAGTTTGAGAGAGTGGAGTTTTTAATTTAACTTTCAGCATCATCATTTAAGAATTTGACTTAAGTTGTAGTTTTATTCTTCTTTTTTAACACGTTGCTGAATGTGAAAGGTAAAAATTTATTATATTGTCACACGTGACAACGAAACATTTCATCATCTTCCTTGAGATTCGTGAGTCTTTCTTGAAATGTCATGAAAATCAAAAAAGAAGAAGAAGTGGAGGAGTAGTGAGAAGAAGAAGAACAAGTATGGGACGGTTATATTTTATATTCTTAGTTGGAACTCTACAAGCTTATTATGGCAAGAATAAAAAGCTGTTTTACTATTATTAAGAAAATCACACTCTCTCTTCCTCTCTCCCTCTCTGTCTCTCTCTCTCGTCCATGCATTCATACACCTTTACGCAGAAGAGACCAACGAAGTCAAAAACACTTAACAGCATGTGTCACCCATTTTGCCCCGACGATTTTGTGATATGAAAAACTTTTGCAATAAAATATCTATAAATTTCGCTAAGCTTAAAGAGAGAGACGTAGGGAGAGGGGCGGCTGGGGGCAAAGAGCCCGCAATAAGAATGGAGGTGGTAGTTTCGAGCGAAGGAGAGAGCCACAAAAAGGAGCCTCTGTTGGGACGTTGAGGTTCAGCTGAGATACGATATGACTGCATACATACATATATATACAAGGTTGTACATGTGTGTGTGTGTCTGAGTGTATTTGCCTGTGTTTGTGTGTCACGTAAGTGTGCCTCTAGTTAACGCAGATCACATGGCGAGGACCTCCTGTGGAGTGACTGGTAGCTGGAGAGCTCAAATGCTATTCAGATCACACACGCATACATACATAAACATAGACACACATACACGCAAACACAAATACAAACACATGCAATTTGGTTCATTTACTTGAACTCTCGTCGGTTCGCCTGCTGTGTGTTTGAATGGGTTTTCGTTTTTTTTTTTGGGGGGATTTTATTGAAATTCAAATCAAATCGTCATCAATAAGGTGGCAACACTTCTAAAGTGTTACCGTCTGTGAGAGACAGTTGTGTTTTCTGCTTAGTTATTTATTTATATTTCTTCATATAATCTGTTGATTATCAATGAATCGAAATTATTGCCAGGTGTGTCATTTTTTTGAAAGCATAATAAAGGAAATAATAGGAATAATTATAAAATAAAATAACAAAAATTATAAAATAGTAAATAAACAAAGAGAAAAACATACTAAAAGTAGAAATATTAAAGTAATAAAATAAATAATAAAAAAACCCCAAAAAAGGTGTGGTTTTCAAAGAGATTCAATTTTAATTTTATTGATACTAATAAAACCATCAAAACCCAAAAAAAACCCTTCGCCTGAAACGAAAAAAAAAATCAACAGTTATTATAAAAGAGTCAGTATTCAAAATTGCACCCCTGTTTTTAATCTATTCAAAGCCTTCTGCAGCATGACAAATAATACCAAATAAACTACCGAATAAAAAACAACAACAAACAATTTTACTCATGTACGTACGTACAAAAAAAGTTTTTTATTTCCCATTAAATTTTTATTACCAACGCCTTGTTAAGTACGAGTACATCATCAGAAATTCGCAATGAACAATTTGAGGGCCAAAAACAAAAGCAATAACAAGAACAACAACAAGAACAAGAACACCAACTTGCAAATAACTGAAGAAAGAGTGAAACAGAGAGAGAGAGAGAGAGAAAGGGATGGATGGTGATGACAATCAAGGTCGAACGCATACCGGGTGCGATACGGTATCCGGCACCGGTATTTGGAACGATGCCGCTACGCTTACTGCTATTTATTGGCCATGACCACACGCAGACTGTTTTGAAGCGGTTTCATCACTTTTTTAAGAGAGAAAGGAGAGGAAGAAAGGAAGAAGTCTACACTCTGGATTCAAGGGTAGAGAATTTGTGAATCGTAAGTTGACCCTGCTTCTCAAATACTCTATACGACTTTCTGACGATTATTTCAAGAATCCAGTAATGAGTCTCATTCAAAAAAATCTGCGTGCGGCCAAGGTCACTATGATATACAAACAAACACTATGATATGCTCACAAAATAAGAGAAAATTGAAATGAGACTGACAACAAATACATCATCAGCCAACAACAAAAGAGAAGCAAGAACAAGAAATCAAGAACAATTGCAACATTAGATCGAAGTACGTTACATAAACAATAACTGTAATAACAATAACAAGGACAACAACAACAACAGCCACATGTTCAACGATTACGAAAATGTCTTAAAAACAAAAATAAATCTGTCTCAAAATTTAAACTCTCCCTGCAGGGACGTAAAAATGTCTGTCTACTTAAGAATGGAGACAGACGGAGACATAAAAAATGTGATGAAAGTCACCCTTAAAATATGCTACAAAATTTGTACAATGTTAGTACAATGCAACAAAAATGGGAGTAGGGAGGGGGGGGGGATGACGAAGAAGGAAACGAACAACAACAATGACGACAATAACAATCATGTTGCAACAGAAGGACTTCACATTCCACTTCACTTCACTTCAGTTGCATTGAGTTGAATAAAATTGGGATGAGTTGAATTGAGTCGCAAAGAGATGTCACGATGAGAACAGATGAGAGCAGATGAAAAAAGAGAAACAATTTGTAGCCACTTTAGGGTGTGTGTATGTGTGTGTGTTTGAGCAGGGACAATCCTCTTTCTGTCCCTGTCTAAGCTGCTATTTGTTCTGTCTCCCTGTTTCACTGTCTCGCTGTCTCGCTGGCTACGAGTACTCGTTTGTTGTTGTTGTATCCTTGGATGCGTTTTCGAACATCTAATAAATTCATGTCAAAATATTCTTTTGTTTGAGTCCTGAGAAGACTACAATAACTCATATGAACAAAATATGCTTAGAAAAGTGTTGTAATTCGTTTCCTGACCCCCTCACAATTTTTCAATTCAACAAAGGAACATGTCGATCATGTTGTTGTTGTTGTGAGTTGCTTTTGTCGTTTTATTTCTCAAGAGCACGACCACGTGTTTAACGCGTCAAAGGAAATGAAACGATATCGAAATGATTAAAGTGCTGACGACACGCACGCAACCAGACAGACACTCATCTTTAGACACACACACACAAACGCACACACACACACATACACACTTATAAATACAAGCAAGAGTCCGAGTACAAGCAAAAGCAGAGGCAGAAGTAGAAGCAGCACCGCAACAGCGACTGCGGGGCGGGGAAGCGGCACACAAGCGACTCGTGAGCGACACAGCAGCAGCAGCAGCATCTGTCGACGCTTCACCGCTTCTATTGTTTATTTTAATTGGAGGGCTCTCAAGGGAGGAAAATTCAATATCAAGTCATTTGATATTTTGTTTTTTCTTTTCCAAAAAAGTCCTTCTACAGGAAGGGATGAAAAAGACATCCTTTTCGACAAATTAATGATTTCAAACACAATTGAGATTTGAAATTTTTAAATAAAATTCGGTTGAAATAATAATAATATTATAAAAGATTCATGGGTACGAGAAGATAACTCTGTAAAAACAAAAGGCAGACGTTAAACAAATTTCGAAAAATGTTCATCATCTTCAAAATGACATCAATAAACTTCATATCTTGGAAAAGATCACTGATCACTAAGGAAGATAATGAACTTTTCCAAAAATATACTTATCCATTGGTCCATTGATCCATTTAAGCATCAACAAGTTATCGAAAAAACTTCATTTGAACCTTGACAATTCATCATTCAAGGAGAAAAACCACTTGAATTAATTAATTCATTCATCGAGACAGACTACTTTATTAATCAAACATTAATTCATTCATTATTCATCGAAAAACATTACTTGAGCGAGTTAATCATTCACTATTCATCGAAAGAAAGGATTCATTCACTGATTCCTTAACTATTCATAGAGAAAAGCACTTGAATCAATTCACTCATTCATCAAGAAAATGCACTCGAACTCATTCACTGGTTCATTCATCACTGATCGAGAAAAAGCACTTTGAATCGTTCATTCTTCAGTTTTTTTCATGGATTCTTCATCATTACTTGGCGACAAGGTTCTCAAGGATTTTCAAGAAGCAGAAGCAAAAAGATTGCATGAATGAATGCAGTCGTTGTTGCAAACCATGAAAGAGCAACATAGAACAATCGAAATAAAGTGAATAAAATGAAACGAGGCAAAATATTGAAATGCTAAAGTGACAAACACTCCCGCCATCGTTGGTGAATAACGATCAAGAACACATGTGAAACACGAGTAGCAACGAGAGAGGAAGAGGGAGGGAGGGTGGTTAATAAAAACGGTAAAGTTACGCACACATTATTTTCTGTTTCTGCTTCTCTTCCTCCACATTTTTATTGTTGAGATTTTTGGGTCATGCAATGAAATACGATACACGACGAGTTAAAAACTCTGCTCGAGTGGCTGCGTGGGACGAAGGAAAGGAGGGGTGGTGGGGGGGGATAAGAAGATAAGGAAAAATCACGGCATTCTGGCAAAAACACAACGAAGATAACAACAGATGCGTGACATTGATAAACAAATAAAAAATATTGGCGGAAACAAGAAAAGATTAAAAAAATAATAATGAAAAACGTATCAAAATGTCAAAAAAATTGGAACACGGAGGTGAGAGTATGGAGAACACGGATACGAATAAGAAGAAGAGCAAAAAAACAAAAAGTTCGGTGATAAGAAACTTTCACGAAAAATAAAAGCGCTGATGGAAAAAAAAGAAACAAGTACTAAACAGAGATAACAGAATTTTAAAATACAGATTATATTTAATCACTCAAACAAAGTAAATTAAATCTACAGCAAAATCAAACTAATTCTAAGTCCAAATAATAACATTTCGATTACATTTAAACTTTTCACATTCTAAACATGTGAAAATTTTAGATCTTTTTATTTGAATACTGTTTCTATACCGTTTTTTGATTAAGAGCTCAGGTTCTCAATTTTCAAGGTTTCCCTGTGCCCAAGATCATGAAGGTTGCTTTCGAATACTGTTCTTCTCTATTTATAGTTCTTTCGCATTCGCAACTCTACTTTGGCATCCTTTTTTAGGATTTATTATAGATCTGGTTCCCTACTATTTAAGACTCGTTTCTCAACCTTATAAATGATGATCAATGGTGAAATATGGATCATAGATAACCTAATCGGCTTTTGTGTAAATACAACTTTTTTCTAAATCTTTCATTACTTTTATTCCACCCTTATCAAGGACAATGGACTAGGATTATGGTGATTAACAATACTGTCGCATTTCCAACACATCCCTGAAATGGGATACAGAAATGTATTCGATTCGAATACTGTTTCAATGAATATATTTTGTGGGTTATACTTTGGCTGATGTCAGACTAAGCCTCTTGAGTCCGAACTCTATCGCGTTGACTGGTTGATTCGTGGCATGTGACATGGACCAACCAATCAGTGAGTCCGGGATCAAGAGGATTAGTTTGACATCAGTCAAAGTCTAACATCGGCCTTTGAGTATCTTATCCAAAGGATGTTCAACTGTGATTCCGTTTTGTATGGTTATGTATATAAAAACGGGTTTGTTAGCAATAATTAGTATTAAGTAAAAGTATGTCTATAAAAGTAGTATTTACGAGTATGTTTACAAAAGTGGTTACTGTAATTGAATGACATTTTGGCTGTAATTCCTTTTCAAGTCTGTAGTTATTCTCTTTCTCTCTCTTTCATGGATAATGTCAACTGTCAGACGTACTGACAGATGTCACTTGAAATAATTTGTCAAATCTTAAAGAACAAAAATGACTTGAGTCAATTCTATAATCTTTGGCTTGAATTTTCTATAACCTGGTACTTTAATTATAATTACAAATGGTATATGTATGTATGTACCTCGTGTATTTAGATAATGTCATGTCATCAACTTATGTCGCTTATGAATACAAAACTAATGAACTTACTGAATAATATGAGTTCCACTTTAATGTGATTTTCTCCGCATGTGTTTTTTATCCATTTTCGGTCAAAGGTTTGTCGCAATATAGATCTAGAATAACAAAGAAAGCAAAATTAATGAATGTAATGAATTAGTAAAATAATATACAATGTTGGTATGTAGAAGTGGAAAAGAGGGAAGGGGGAGGGGGGGAGGGGGGGGGAGGGTTAATGAAAATTAAGTATTTTATTTGTCAAAATCTTAAGATTTTTTTTCTGACAAAGCAAAGTACAGGTTAGCGTGTCAAAGTGACATCAGACGTTGACACTTGAAGAGGTCAGCTGATTGAGTGAACCATAAAGGAAGTGTTATGAGCCACCAAATGGGAAAGAAAGGGAAGAGAAGTGATAGAGAAGGGCCGGGAAAGGAATGGAAACGAACAGCGAAGGTAGAGGACAGGTAAAGCTAAGGCAAGCGATAGGGAAGGGAAGTGAATTGGAAGGAAAGGAAAACGAAAGGGAGAAGAAAGTGAGTAACTATTTGGCGTAACTTTTAAATGGTGAAAATAACGGATAAAAAAGTAGGAGTGACCGTTAGTCTACCAAATAATTAATTACGACAGACGTTTAAGAGACAAGACACACTAGAGACAATCTCTTCAAAGCGTTTATAATCTACTTAAAATAATCTTAGAATAGAAAATATTTTCGCGCAGATAAAAATATATCTCTACAACCTTATGAGGTGCTTTTATAGACCTATAGAAGAAGATAGGAATAGGATAGGATAGGCTTTTTACGGAATTTTATCTTTCAATTAAAAATACTTTTTATGGTTCTGAATCTTTATGAATAATAATCTTTAAGTTATCTTTAGTTTAAAGGCGAACAAAAGGAGCATCTTAAAGAAAAGTTCCTCAAAGTGATGAGGTTCTGACAAAATTATTTAAAATTTAAATTTAGACAACGTTTTTCCTGCAGAAATAAAAAACTTAATTTATGAAATTATAAACTAAAAAATCTAATTCAAAAGCAACCAAATTAAATGCGGAAAATTGTATTATTTTAAAGAGTTTAAACTTTAGTTTTTTGTACATTCATCAGATTTTCACTACTTTACTTCACTTCACTGCAGTTTCTCCATAAATTCAATGAAAGAGAAGAGAAAAAGAGAAGAAAAAACGAATGAAAACATAAAGAAATCTGTAGAAATCTATGTTAAGATTATGATAACCCATTCGTGCATAAATAATTCTATAAATCGATGAGCACCATCCATGAGATGTTTTCCAGATGCTTTTTCTATTTTTTCCGTACACTTCGTAATTTTAACGTGTTTTTTACTCTCCCCTCCCCGTACTTCTTCCCCAGCCGATGCCTTTGATCATGTACTCTATACTTGACATTTTTTCATACGCGAGATGAAGTATCTTTTGTCATATCTTAGATCCTTTTTCACATTCTTTCCTTTTTTCTCTTATATTCACTGTGCAAAGCTTCTAACATTCTCTGCACTTTGTTTTCTCTTTTTGCAAATTTTTCTTTTACTTTTTTATTCATTTCTTCTTTTACAATTTAATTTTTCCTTTATTATTTCCTCTTTTAATCTTTTTGCATTTCTCTCGCTTTCCCTCTCCGTTTTCTTCTAACTGAACCCCTCTTTATCCCCCTTTTATCTCTAAAAGTACACAAACTTAGGAAACTTTCTTAAAAGTAATAAAAATTCATTATTTTTATATTAATTACATTTTAATAATCCTTTTTTTACCTTAAAATTCTTAAAATTCAATTTATTTTTACTTTAAAATTGTTGGTCCAAATGTGACTTTGAAATTCGGTCGGATAGCGTCAATAAAATCATCGCTTTTTGGTTAATCGAAAAGTTTAAAGTAAAAAAAACCAGGTATAAAAACAGTGTTAGAGAAATTTATAAAAAGTTATAAAAAGGATTAAAAAAGCTATCAAGTTTAACGTAGAAAGTGCATGTATTTTTATTGAATTTCAAAATTATCTGGTAACGGATTCATCAACAAAATTAATAGCATATTCCTGGGAAAATACTCTATGTTTGTTTGTTTATGTATATACGAGTGTGTGATATATATATGTGTGTATATAGGAGTATATATGTCCAATATCCAGGAAAATGAAAGCATAAATTCTTAAAATGAATCACAACCGCATTTTAGAGGTTTCGCTTTAATTATCGTAGCTCGAGCCAATTCGAGCTCAAACGAAGCTACGAAATGCTGTAATATGATTGAAATTGATGGCCCAAAAACACACACATCTATAAACAAACACACACACACAGATATCTAGATTGGTATACAGACAGATGGTTACACATGTGGATATTCTGTACATAACTAAAGTCACTTGGGTTATATCAAGTTCACCTGTTCCATAAATCAGTCTGTACAGAGGCTAGATTTGTTTGTGTTGTTGTTGTTGTTGTAGGTGTTGCTGCTAGCAACTGGTTTGTTGCTGTTGGTGTTTTTATGGTAGTTTTGAATACAATATTTCGAAAAACATCCGCGAAAACGAGTGAAAGGCTTCAATTATTTTAACATGAACGCGGAAGATATACAGACGCATATATTTTTTTCTATATACTCACACACACACAAACACACACACAGATAACACACTCAAATAACACACTATCACAAATTACGTGACAGCTATACACCAGAGGGACCAACAGGAGCAACAACAACAGCAGCAGCTTGTCATCAACATGCTCATGTTTATTCCAGTGAAAAAATATCGTTGAAAACATGGTTTATTATAACAGTGGTAAACCCAAAAGACCCCCTCCCCGTCCCCGGCTGCTACCTTACAACCACAGGACCCCGCAGTCACAGGACACCGTGTATCTCACTGTAGTTAGCCATCACTGTGGTTGCCACGCTCTGTCATTCACAATTTTCCACAAGTCAACAGTGGAATATTTGTTGTTGTTGTTGTTGTTGTTGTTGTTAATGGTAGTTATGATAGTGATAATGGTGTTTTTCTTGTTCTTGTTCTTCATTAGAGTTCTCTCAATAAATGTTTTATGCACTTTTTTATTTAATACCACTTCCAAGAAACTAATTCTATAGCTTCTTGCTATTGCTTTGCTTTTTTTACATACTTTTTAGGAGTCCTTAAGAATTTATTGAATTAATTAATTTAAGAGTTTTATTACAACTTCTTGTACATGTCACCGAGATGAAATCAACTGCCTATAATAGAAACACTCACTAAAAGTGTAAAGTGTGATACAGTGGTTAGGTTGAAGTTGTCAACAGAGGGGGGGAGGGGGGCAAGTCGTCTAAAAGGGGTGATCGACGAATGACGCCACCAGGACTTATGATGGAATTGAATTCAGTTGATTTGAACAGCAGCATTCACTTTGTTCGTTCGACTTTACATACGCATGTAAGATTTTCTCCAATTAAAATTTCCTTACAGCAAACTCTTTGATTGACTTTTAAAAATTCTAATTGATTGATGAATGGCGTCGGTAGACTTGAAGTGGAAGGATTGAGTGGATCTGCAGCGCCTATGAAGTGGTTAATGGATGCATCTAGGAAACAATTGAATGACGGATGGATGAATGAATGATCGGATGGATGGATGGATGGATGGAGTGAGTGTTGTAAATAGTAATGAATAAACAACGTGTCTTGCTGCGTACAGCGTATTAAGTAAATTTTTAAAACGAAAAACATATTGAAGTACAATAACAGAAAATATACAGGAAAATAAAATAAAAATTCATTTACAATAAAAATTTCATTTAATTAAAAAAAGCATTACTTCATTTACGAGATTTTTTTGAATTTTAAATAAATATTTGATTTAGTTTTAGCTTCTCTATTTTTCTCTAAGATTCTGTCTAAAGAAAAACAAAACCAACAACTATCAAAGTGCTACATTTTGACAGCTGTCAAACAAATAAATTTGTCACCAAGAAAAAAAAAGAATCGTACCAAAGATTAAGAACAGTTTTGTACTAAAAACAATAAATGACACAAAAAAGCAAATAAAACGGTTTGAAGCCTACAAAAGTTCCGTTCTTCACTCTGAACACAATCGCGCTTGAAGCTCGTGAAGTGACACCATTTCGCTTAAACGAAAATCGATCCAAGCGCCGGACAGAAGACAAGATGGTTGTTGGAAATGAACTGAATGTGGGACAAATGATAGTAGACAGACCTGAAGGACGGTTCACTGACTGACCGAATGACAGATTGATTGAGTACAAACTTACTCACATCGTGTGTGTTCCTAATTAAACTGTTTCTAGGTGTCACAGTCTCTCTCTCTGCGTCTTTCACACGCCCTTTTAACATCTCGCCTTTACCATCTCTTTCGGGTTATTTTTATGCTTGTCTACTCGCAGTTATCGACTTATCTGTCTGTGTACCTATCTGTCTGTACATCTATCTGTCTGTACATCTATCTGCTTGTGCATCTATTTTCTATTTCTTCTCTATTCTATCTATTTCTTCTTCATCTATCTGTCCACGTATCTGCCTCTTCATCTGTCTCTGTCTCTGCCATTAGTCTCTCTGTCTGTCTGTCTGTTTGTCTGTTTGTCTGTCTGTCTGTCTGTGTGTCTGTCTGTTTGTGTGTCTGTTTGTTTGTTTGTTTGTCTATCTGGCTGCTCTTTAATTGTCGTTAGTAGATTGCAAGTGACACATATGCGACTTTTGTTGACATTTAAGAAACAAACAAAAAGCTGTCAACTTGACAGCACCAAGAAAAAGGGCATAAAGTAAAAAGCGCGTATGAAAACCCGATTACGTCCCTGTAGAGGAGCAGAAGGCGAGAAAAGTGAGCAAGAAGAAAAAAAGGGGTCGCTGAAACGGTAGGGTGGGGCAGGGGGAAGCGGAGAGTTGGCCTGGGTTGCAATTGCTAAAGTAGAATTCTTTGTTTTATACACTTGCTTATATACTTGCTTATAAAATGTAGGTCCTTCTTTTTGTATGTAGTTTTTTTAAATATTATATTTTTATGTTTTAAATTAGAAGCAGGTTAGAAGGTTACTGAGATTAGAAAAATTAGCACGAAGGGGAGAAGGGGGAGGAGGGGTATGAGGGGTAAGAAGCTGTATATGCATATGTAGGTAGAATGGGAGTAATGATGATGGATGGTGATTGAGGATTGATAATGATTCATGATTGAGATGAATTGATGATTGAGAATTGGTGACTAATGATGATGATGACGATGGTGGTGATGATGGGGATGGTGATGATGATGATGATGGGGTGGTGATGATGATGATGATGGGGTGGTGATGATGTCGATGATGGTGGTGCTGATGATGTCGATGATGGGGGTGGTGATGATGATGATGATGGGGATGGTGATGATGATGATGAACGGGGTGGTGATGATGGGGTGTATAAGATGGTGGGTTCATTTTGATAATCGATTGATGTCTGATGATGAGTGATGACGATTCGTAATGAGTAATGATTGTGGATTGATGATAATTGAAGGCTGATGATTGATGATTGATGATAACGATGATGATGATGAGCTGATGTTTACTAGAATATAAGAAAATCTACTCTACTCTTTTTCACTCTCCTTCTCCGTCTTTGGCCTTTTTCTTACTCTTCTTCTTCCTTTTCTTAATCCTTTTCTTCCCTTTCTTTAATCCTCTTCTTCACCTTCTTCTTCTTCTTATAGCTCAAGGCTCAGGTCATTAGGTGAAACGGTTCTGAAAAGCCATACAAAGCAAAGCAGCTACATAATTAGTGAAAGAGAGTGAGATAGAGAGAGAACGAGAGCGAAAAATGCAACAATTTGTTTGCATTGGTTTTATTATTATTGTTGTTGTTGTTGTTGTTATTCTGTTTTTCCGGTGTTTTTTCTTGTCCAGGAAAGGAAGAAAAAGTTTCAAATCATTAGGCTGTTTAGTGGTGTTGTTGTTGTTGTTTTAATGCAGTGCAATGAGAGAATAGGTGGAGGAGGAGGGCGATGAGGAGGAAGAGGAGATGTTATAAAATAATGTTTTTTTAGTTTATCGTATTTTATACTCGACTCCAGTATTCAGTGTTGAAGGTCAACAAAGCTGCGATTGAAGTGCTGTTGTACAACAAAAGCATACCGGTCTTTAAAGTCATATTAAGTGTGGGTTTTGTTGGCAAAAAAAGAAAAATGGACCATTATTTATATAGTTTTTACAAGATCATTGGATCATTGGCAAGGTTAGCATGAAGAAGCATCCTGTTGATTTTGGGGCCTGCTTTTTCTCTGCTTTTTATAAAGTAATCAAAGTTTTTTAACTTCTCTTTAATCTTTTAAAAAAAGTCCTATAAAAAAATAAAATTTGGCATAAGTATTTAATAATAATTTTTAATTTAATACTTTATATTATAATAAGTATTACATTTTATAATTGAGTAATTTTAAAATATTGCATTTAAATTATTATATCATAGTATATAATAATAATATTAAAAAAACGCCATGAATATTTATTAAATGCATTTGCAACTTCATGCTTCAACTTAAACAATTTTAAACACAAATTTAAACTTTATTAAAGTCGATTTTAATTAATTTTTATACACATAAAAATGTCGGTCTTTTTTTAATAAGATTACTTTTTTATTCAGCTTTGTTTATGCTAAAATTTTGCAATTGCTTTGTAATTAAATTATAATAGAATAAAAAATAAACAGCGGATGACGTTTTAACATTGAACTCAGTAGTTAAGTAAAGCAACTTTTGAAGCCGTCAAAAATCTGTCATGATTACATAACTAATAATTATTGGTTGCTTAGTTGTTGTTGTTGTTGTATTTATTGTTGTTCTTATTATTGTTATTATTGTTATTACTTACTTATTTGCTTTGATGATGATTACGATGGTAAAACAAACCAGTTTTATACAAGAATTTACTGTAATATTAGTTAAAGACAGGGAAGAGTTAAACACGGATGGTTAAAGGAGGGGGAGGGAGGGGGTAGAGAAAGGAAAAGTAAGAAGAGGCGGGAGATATGAATGAAGAGATAAGAGAGAGTAAATAAAGAGAGTGAGAAAAAGTATAGTTTCAAAATTCTATTTAATAATCTTTGGATAGAATATACATATACACTTTCAGGTGTACAATACTATTAGAATTTATAAAAACAAAGGAAAATATTAAAAAATAGATAAAAGGTAAACTTAATAATATACTGAATCAGGTTTTGTTTTTTATTGTCAGTTTATTTTACTATTATTTCTATTTATCTTTAGTTAGTGAAGGTTCTGAGCTCTGTTAGTCTTTAAGATTAACCTCTGGACTCGTATTAAAAAACATGTCCATCTACTGAATAATACGAAGATAATCGTATGTATTTTCATTTGAGTGCGATTAAAATTTAAACCAATTAACAATTATTCAATTATGCTCAGAAAGCTTCTAAAGTCTCTCGGAAGTCTCGAGTTGTATTTTCCAGTATAAATAAATTATTAGAAGCTTGTAAAATAACCCGACCTCGTTCAGCTATTAATTTTTGTGATAGTTTCAAGTTTGCACAATAATCCGATTTCATGCGGTTATTAATTTCCACAATGTTCCCCTAACGGGCCCTAATGTACTCTATTGTCGTAACCAGTGTTTCCAACATCCAACTCGGTCCCAATCCAAATTAATTAACCCCACTCAGCCCCAATTGATCCCAGTATGCTTGAGTATGTCCGAATTAGCCCCATCAGTTGCCCCAATAGGTGTCAGCGAACCCAATTAATTTGAGGTTATAGGTCTCAATCCCCATCAGATGAAATTAGTACCAGGCAATTCGGCGCAATCAGGTCTCAAGTAGTCCAACCATCCACTAATTGGTGTCAATAAGCCCCTAATTTGTCGCCATCAACTTCAAATCGGTACTCATCAGCCCCGTGTTTGGCCTATTTTCCAATCCTTTATATATGATTTTATTGGTGATTTTATAAAGCTAGATTTTTATATACAATATAATTTATTTTTGGTTTTAATTACATAATGACAACTCATGTTATACTATATTCAACATAAATGTCATTCACTCGTCATTTGACTGCAAAAAATGATGGTGATGAAATGATTTTTATTTATGATTATTTTATGATTTATATTTATTTATTTCTGACGTATTTATTACTTTTTTTAAGATTTCTATTTTTTTAAAATTATTTTTTCCTTGAAACTTTTATGGATTCGTTAGTGTTCTTTTTTGTGTACATGTTTTGTATAGTTGATGAGTAGGTAAATCGTCATTAATTGGAAATTACGTGATCGATCGATAGATGTCACTACTGTTGATAACCTTGACGTTTCACGGTGGCGGTATCTGTTGAGAATATTAAACAACTGGAAGTGTTGAATCTTTTACACTTGAAATTAGAATAATTTTTGTAGAGGAGGTTAAATTTAGGTAAGCAGTAAATAAGTAAGTGCAATAAATTGGCCATGCTAAAGGCCAATATTTTGGTCATAAGTAAAACGTGACTTCTTTTAATGATAGGCAAAAAAATTCACTCTAATATGTTTATGATTAGCAAGATTATGGAAAATAAACACGTTTTTAACTCTCTATCGGATATAGTTTTTAATTTGAATTTTATTTTTTTTTTATTTGATTTTTAAATATTTGTTCAATTTTTATACTGTTGCTACTTTGAAAAATAATGAAAAATCACTAAATATCGATGGCCTCCGTACAGTCATCCTTCCATACAGTCATCCCTCCTTACAGACAGTCATCTCTTCTTCACAATCGTCTGGCTGCGTTGCCAACAATGTCAACGCCATCAACTTTCAAGAAAAGGAAGGAAGGAAGAAAAAGAAGAAGATCAAGCAAGGGATTAGAGTTGTATTTGTACTTCATTCGGACGACTGCAACCGAATGTTTAAACACGATTTACTTTCAACTCATGCGATTGCCGTTTATAGCGTGCAAGTGGGACTTTCTGTTGTTTTTCTTAAATTTTTCATTTTTCAAGTTTTTGTATTGCATTATTTTCGCGTTTTTTTATTCGTTTCTGTTCAAATTAAGAAAAATCCAATATTTTTCGCCTTTTTAAGGTTTCGTTGACGATGGAAAAATGCGACATGAAATCAACCGCCTTCTAAACCAGCTTCTTTGGTTAAATTTTCTTGTTATTTCTATTGAACTCTATGTTGTAGTTGTTGTTATACTCATTGTTGTTGTATTTCTTGGTGTTCTTACTCTCGCATATGTTAGTGAACTCGTTATTGTTGTTGTTATTCTTTTTCTTGTTGTCATTGCAGTAGTTGTCTTCCATCGTTTTAGACCATTTCTCAGTCTGCAGTCAGTTTTAAGCCCCGTTTAGAGGAGGAGGGCCTCAAAGTGCCATATATAGTCACCGACTAGCCAGACGACCAACCAACCAACCTAACAGCCAGGCAACAAACCACTCCAACTGCTTCAACATGTCTTGTCTGGCGGTGGCGCTGGCGGTGTTGTTGTTGTTGCTTTAAGCTGAATTGAGTGTATACTCATGTAGTGTAGAGTGTATTAAAGCGTGTCAGATGGAAGGGGCGCAGGGCAGAGTGGGGAAACAAAGTCATGGGGGAGTTGAGGAGCGAGAATTACATCGCTAGTTGTTGCGAGGCTGACTGACTGCCAGCCTGCACCCAAGTAAACCACTCAAAGCTCAAGCATGAAGTCAGCAAAAAGGTTCTTTTGTCGGGATTCAGTTGCTTCGGCTGCTTTTTTCTTGCTGTTGTTGTTGTTTTCATTACTGCTGTCGTATTTATTGTCTTCACTCTTCACCATTAAATGCATTATGTAATTTTTTCCCCAACGATTGTTAATGCTTTCGTTGTTGCTGTTTATTATTATTATTATTAGTATTATTATTGTTCTTGTTGTTGTTGTATTTTGTCATTTGTCTTTGAATACGCTCTCGTTTCGTTTATTTGTTGTCATTCTTTGGTTTCTTTTTTATTATATTCTTTGGTTTGCGGTTTCATTACTTTTTTTCCTATAATTTGTGTTATGTTCTTGTTTTTTATTTTGTATATTCTCATAATTGTTGTGGTTGTTGTAATATTGATTTCGTATATTAATTCATAGAAACCGAATAACTTTCGAAATGCTGCACTGTTTTACAATAAGCTGATCTTATTTCTAATAGAGAGAAGAATAGAGAGAGAGAGAGAGAGAGAGAAAGAGAGAGAGAGAGAGAGAGAAATAAAAAATGTAATATGATTTGAGGTTAACTTTTTGTTGCTTACCACCCCCTCCCGCCATTCCTCCCATTATTGGGCTTTAAAGCTGACTTCTTCAACGTTCAATCGTTTTGATGAAATAAATAAATAAATCGTCATTCGATCCGATTGAATTCATTCTCGAAACGGGAAATTATTTTAATTCAGTTTTCTTGTTAACTAATCACTCGATCAACGAATACGGAAGCTTAAACTTGCATCGTCTCTTTAAATGCAATATAAGTTCAATTTATTGCTTAATAATTCTCAGAATCTGTAGAAAGGAATCTAAATGAAGAAATTGCACGTGAATCTGCTAGAAAACTTTGCATGTTAGCTTTATTATTATTATATTTATTATTATAATATTTATTGGTATTATTAATTTATTAATATTAATATTGTTACTTTTATTATATTTCTTGCTTTCTTTTTCAACAACGGTTTCAGTAGTTGTTCATTTCGAATTCCCTTTCTTTCTGGCATTTTTTAGATTTTTATCCGCTTCGCTTTTACTTTTGCTCTCGAATGTTTGACAATATTTTGTGAATTGATGGCAACAATGTATTTAGTTTATATGTCAATAATATTTCCACATTCTCTCCACAGAGTTGACGGTTTTTGGACAACCAAAAATGTCTCAGGTTAGCATCCAAGAAGAGGGAATGAAGTGCAACAGAGTGCAGAGAGGGACGGACAGAAAGAATGGGTGCGGGGGGGGGGGGAGGGGGATACGGGAGAGAAACGCCAGGAATTCAATTTGCGGTAACAATACGATGCTTACTTATAAATTTTGCACGTTTTCAACGCAGCCGCTCAGTTGTCCTTCTGTCTATCTGGCTCTCTGTCTGAGTACGCGACCATCTATCGGACTTCAATACCTGAGTGTCTGTCGGTTTCTCTGAATATCTGTCCGTCTGTCTGATCATTTCTTCGTTCTTCTGTTTACCTACCTTGCGGATGGTCTGTCTATCAGTTTGTCTGTCTGTCTGTCCAACACACGCTTCACCTTCCTTTCTATCAGTCTCAGTTTTTGCTCGTCGTTCTCATTTCACCTCCCCTCATCTCTAACCCTCCCTCGCTTTCTCCATCCCCACCCTCCTTCTGTCCTTCTCATCCTCCTGTTCATCACGTTCATCCCTGTG
This sequence comes from Myopa testacea, assembly GCA_949629155.1. Taxonomy (NCBI): domain Eukaryota; kingdom Metazoa; phylum Arthropoda; class Insecta; order Diptera; family Conopidae; genus Myopa; species Myopa testacea. Next base: position 27,934,104 of record OX451345.1, read on the forward strand.
GCATCGATGTCTGTTGTGGTCGATTGTTGCGCTGCCGAAGTTAGGGTTGTCTGCCTGATTTGCTGTCGCCTGTTCGAGTTGCTGTCTATGCAATTCCGTGGCTTCCTGTCTGTCTGCCTGTCTGCCTGCCTACCAGCAGTCTTTCTCCCTGGTTACGGTCTCTGTTTGCTTCGGTGTCTATTTTGGTATTTCGGTCTTGCGTTCTTCTGCGTCTCTCGCGTTGCCTGTCTCAATGTTCCTTCGGTTAACCAATTTTGGCTGCAAGTCACGAGCTGTCAGTGACAGCTTCAAAAGCAGTTCGGCGAGCGGCATCGAAAATCGAAAATGTTACCAAGTGAATGCAAAATAAGCAGCATGTTAGAGTAAAAGCAGTGACAGAGAGAGACAGAGCAGAACAGTGGGAGAGACAGGAGGAGAGAGAGAGAGGAGTTGGAGTTGGTGATGAACAGAGACTCGTCGTTCGTAACACACCAGAATAAGTATTGCCAAAGAATTACACAAAATCAATTTGCAAAACGATTACTGACGGATTATTTCGCTGGCAGTCCTTTTTTGCTGTCAGGTATTCCTTTTGTATGGCTTTTTGTATGCTTCTGCAGTAGCAGCGATGATTATGCACTGTTTTAGATCGATAGATGCTATTTTTAAAGACTGAAGTGCAGAAGTGAACATTTATTAAAGTTTTTGAATTTTAATTTCGGTAAATTTTACAGATTTTCTGTTTTCTGTATAGATTCTGCATATAAAAAGACTCTATAGCGTCTATTTTCCCCCAAAAAATACTATTGATGAGTCGAAACGATAATGAACTCAATAAACTCGAGTTTCCTATAGACTAAATTTATTAGAAAGGATTCGTATCAAGGTTTCTTCACTTTAATTTGTATTTTTGAAGTAGTGTCTTCACCCCTAGAGCCCTATACCCATGTTTTCTAGAGCAATGTTGATTTCAGAATACTTTCAGGATATTTTCTGAAGAGTTACCCTGAAAGATAGAAGATATGATTCTGTATAGAGTCCTTCTCTTCTAAGAATTTCTTTTCTTTCGGCGATGGATCAATTCTTGAAGAAAGCAAATCGAATTCCCTTAAAATCATAACGCTTCACGTGATTCGCATCGTCTTATTTATGATACTTTATTGTAAAGTTTCAACTAAGACTCAGTAAACAAATCATTCGCTGGTAGAGAGAGAGAGAGAGCAACACTTTGTTTCTCTTTTCGAGAAAATACGATTACAAGATTAAAATTTATAAGTTCGGGACCCTTGTTCGGAAAACACTTCTTCTTCCCTTTCACCTTTCTGCTGCATCGCCTACTCATCACTATTCTTTATCCATTCGCTTTTCTAGAGAAGGATCTCAAAGAAAAAATCAAGTGTCAAAAAATCTCTGAGGGGGGGGGGAGGGGTGGTGGTAGAGAAGTTGATAAAGAATTTTGGAGTCTTTCACAACGCAACGTAATGCAATGCAACTTCGAATATAATTTGCGACAAAGTTTTGAGTTTGTGAGAGAAACTAATAAATTTGTATGCAACATCAACAACAACAACAACAACAGCAACTGCGTCGTCAATCCGTCGAAGAAACACATCGATGAAAAGACGGTATAATGAAGAAAAAGTAAAAGAAGAGGAAGTAGAGGAAGAGGAAACAGAAGAAGACGGAAGAAAGAAAGACGAAAGAAAGAAGGAAGAAACAGATTGATCCAAGCTGTTTCCTGGTTGTTCTTTTAGATACTTCAGAGTTGATGGAGTTCCAAGCACGGTAAATTTCCCCCGTCTTATTTTTGTTTTGGTGAGTTTTTCTTCGTTTCCTTTTTCTATGAAAATAGTGTAGAAATACAACTTAGTGACAATACTGCACCATCCACCTCAAATCCAGAAAAAAGAGCTGCATTGAACGATAAAAACGATTCAAGGGAGCAGCGGGTGTGGGGGGAGGGGTAGGGGGGGGGAGGCTGTCGAGGTGGAGATGGTAGGCCACTGAAATGTGGGAAGAAATGTCAAATTCCAGCATAAACAGCATGTTGTACACGAATCGCGTATCTTCAGTTTCCAAAAATAAACACAAACAGTTTTGCTCCGTGAAGATAAACTTTACTCTCCCTCTCTCTCACACACTCTCTGGCTATTTCTCTCTCTCTCTCTCTCTCTGATATAATCTCTGTTTCTTTACATTTTTTGCAGCTGTTTTGTATTTTTCTAAACTAAAAACTTTTTCCTCTTCCTGTTGATTGCATTTTTATTAAAAAATAACATACTTTTTATACATAAAGTATTCGTACTTGAAATGAAAGTGTCGAAATGTTCGCCGAATTTATTTATGATGCTTATGAAGTCGTTGAAAGTGTTGCCAGATTTCTGCAAATTTCTTGCTCGATCATTTCCTGTACAAATACTCATCTATATATTTTTTGGTCGTCTCTAATCTATTGTTTTGTGCTTTGTTTTGTGTATTTTGTTTTCTACTTTTTGCAATGATTGCATTAAAGTTGTGACGAAAGGAAGTGAAACTGAGAAAAATTGTTTTCACCGAGTTACTTTGTGATTTATTTTGCATTTTAGATTGAAATTTTAATTTGTGTGACAGGAAGAATTTTGTTGGTTCGTTTTCCTTTTTTATTCCTTGATTTTTCTCAGTAGTTTTTGTATATTTTAGCGCTTTATTCGCAATTATGTTCTTTTTCATTTTTCCTTTCTATTTTTCATTTCTTTCATTTTCTGTGTTTCCTTTTTTCTACATTTTATATGCTATGCTGTTTTTTTTAATTTTTTTAAAGTTTTTGTGTAAATCAACTTTTCCACTTTCCGTGCATTAAAGTCTGTAACTATTTTTAGGGTCAACATTTTTATTTGCAGCTTGTTTTTTGTAATTTTTTGATAACTCTAGCAACTCTATACGATGCTCATCCAATTCAGCTTTGAACTTTCGCATTTCTCATTTCCTTGTGCTAAATGAAGCTGTCTGATCCAAGCTCAGTGCTTAATAATCCAGAACATCGATTTTATGGCAACCGTACAAGTGGTCTGTGGATCCTTTCAGACTGGCTGCCGACATCCGGAGAGACTCAGCTGGACAGACTGCTGTAGAGCACCAGCATCATTCGTTTTCATCATAATTGCTAGGAAATTGATTATAATTGCGCACTTTTCCCAGTGGGTTTTTTTTTCTCTTTACGGAAATCGCACTCATTCATCGTTCGAGATGAGAGATTAGAAGATGGGATGAGATGGGTTTAAAAGTGATTCTTTGTGTGGAAAACTGTTTGAAAACACTTATAAGAGAAGTGATTATAACTGATTATAAACACTTTATAAGAGAAGTGATTTAAAGGAAGACAGTTTAAGAGATACATTCGGATAGTGAGAGGGGACTTGGTGGAGAGAGAACGAGCGATCAGAGAGGCGGAGAGTGAAGAGCTGAGAGAAGAAGGAGTGGCAGAAAGACAAAGTCAGAAGAATTGGATTAGTATTTGTTTTAAATTTTGAAGGAAGTTCATATATTTTTACGTATTTATTAGATTTCACATGCTTCAGTTCCCTAAAGTCCCTAATAACCCTAAAAACCATGCTTCTGAGAGTAAACTTCAATGCTTCGATGACTGTGTTTCCTTCTCGGCTGGATGGGAGCGTGGGAAGACCCTTTTAGTTATATACTCATAGTTACAGAAGGAACTATATTTGTTTTGGTATAGGCTTGTCATACAAAGTCCTCATCGGGCACATCCTCAGGGGCTGCCACCGTTTTTTAAGAGCGGTGTTGTCACCGAGGGTCGTCATTTATATTTATATGAGCTAAATTAAGCTGATCGCTTCTGATCCCATGACTGTCAGATAAAGTGGTCTATCCACAAATTCTTCCATCACTTCCAGGGTTCACAATAAATATTGAAAATGGTTATTTTTGTGATCGATTTAAGACCTCCTGCGAAGACATTTGAAAAATAATAGGATTAAACTTTATTAATTAATTTTTCTCATAAAAATTTGCATAAATTAAGACTTTTCTAAGAACGAATTCTTCCTCGTATAAGAAACTTCCACTTCTGAATTATTATTCCTATTTTTCTTCATTGCAATTCGCTTGATTTTGATTCTCTTGTCCTTTTTTTATACCCTACACACGAAGTGAGAGGGTATATGCACTTACTGCTTCCGTTTGTAACGCATTAAATGAGGCGTGACAGGTATAGAAAAGTATATATATTCGTGATCAGCGTGACCTCCTGAGCCGATTTAGCCATGTCCGTCTGTCTGTCTGTCTGTCTGTCTGTGGAAATCACGATTACAAGAGAACGATATAGATATATCTTCATCAAACTTTGCACGAATATTGCTTGACATTAGAAACTCATTGGTATTGAAAATGGACAAAATCAGAGAATTACCACGCCTACTTTTTATAGTGAACATAAATTCATCCATGCTTATAGCTCAATTTCTCAGCTTGTAGAACGAATTTGGGGTTGAAATTTTATTCACAAATCAACTGTCTTTGACCAAAACAGACTACCAAAAATGGGCGTGGTCAGCCCACTAATTAAATAAAACTCGATTACAGGAGAACGAATAGAGATATTTTCATCAAATTTGGCACGAATATTCTCTGTCATCACAGGATATTTGAGATTGAAAAGGAAGAAAATTAGACAATTGCCACGCCTAATTTTTAAGTAAACGTGTGTAGGGTATATGAACTTCGGCCAGGCCGAATTTAACACTCTTTCTGGTTCTTGCTTGCTTTTCTTCTTTCTTCCCTCGAGGATTCATCATCGTGATTCACTAAATCATTCTTTATTCGAATCCTTTTAACTTTTAAATTTTAATCTTTATTTTGAGAGTCATTCAATTCTTTGCTCGCTCCATTCCATAACTTTGATGTCTTCGATGGACAGAAAGAAGGAGGAAGGCGAGGGCGGGTAGGAAGCAGAGTGGTTGGTAAAACTTCTTGCCAACGGCACACAAATTAATGCATTCCAAGAATTCAATTTAAATTGAATTTGAAAACATATTTTTTGTGTAATTTACGGTAAGCAAAAACATTATAGTTTTCATATCAAAACTGAATAAACAACTAAACAGAAGAGAGCGAGACAGCCACAGAGAGAGAGAGAGAGAGAAAACGTATTAAAACATCACTCACTCACTGTTTCTGAAATGTTGCTTTCATATGCAACAAACATTTCCAAGAAGTCAATTACTATGATTTTAATGAAATATTGTATGTTTGTACATTTATAAAAGAGGTTATAAAAGAAAATGTAAATACGATTATCCAAATAATCAGTTACTCCGTTCTGATAATGAGCAGCCATCACTTGTGTCAAGTGATTGACAATATTTCGTTAGGTTAACCTAAAAGTTGACATCATTATTGACAATGAACACATCTCAATTCCAATGTTCAATATTCACGAAAAGTAATTAAGTATAATGGAAATAACAACAACTACAACGACGACGCATAAAATTAAGTAATGATGATATTGAAACTGATGGTTGAACGATAGACAGAAAGTTAAAGTGTGCCAGGGAGGGAGGAATGTAGGGAGACTTAAGAGGACCCTGTTGGCAACACAATTCAAATATTTGTTTTGGTTGTGGAAATGAAACCACTTCAATGAGCACCCGACCACAAAAGACGAAGCGTGTAGCGACAGCAGCAGCAGGACCTCCTCTCCTGCGACCCCACTTCAAGTGGTGGCGGATGCTACCAAAAAGTAGACTACGACTATGGCCGAGTATGTACGAGTACTCAACAAACTGTGCACAGTTCAGTTCGGTGCCAAGTCAAGTAGTGTTGCATTCAAAGTTAAAGTACTCGTGAGTGCCAAGAGCTCAGTACGTTCATGGTTGCGAGAGGGGAGCGGAAGGGAAAGGGGTTTTGTAGAATAGCAGTTTGCAAGGACATTAAGGACGATGTGATGAACGAGGAGAATAAAGAGAGGGGACAAGTACGTGGATGAGTTAATGAGTGGTTGCAGTTACTCTACTTTAAGCTACCACAGAAAATGTACTGAGTTTAGCTGAATTGAGCTGAATTGATCTGAATTGTGTTGATTTAGTCTAGATTGTGTTGAATTGAGTTCAAGTTAACATTCTATTGAAGTCTAAATTTAGATTAATTCTGCTGAATTGAGTTGAAATGAGTTTAACTCAATTTAGTTTGGGTTAAGTTGTCTTCACATAAATTTAAACAAATTTTATTGAACTCAATCGATGAAAATATGCTAAGCTGAATTCTCCTGAGTTATGCTGAATTCTCCTGAGTTGTGCTGAATTCAGTTAATTTAAGCTGAATTGACATGAATTGAGTTGAATTAAGATGAATTGAGCTGAACTTAGCTAGTTTCATGATACGTAGCTGCTTTACTGACCAACTTGCTACTTAAAATTGACTACCAGTCCAATGAAATCGTCTCCTCCTCAAGAAGATCACGTCGAGTAGTGCCACCTGCAAGAAAATGTACGTTGTGCTCCTCCTCAACTCCTTCAACTACTCAGCGAACAGGGAACGGCAATTAAGTTGAAATAGAGCTCTAATGTAACTCATCCCCTTCCATCACTGTAACTCATCCTCTTTACAGGCTGAATCTACATATAAATCTACGTCGCGTCACTCCTTTCCGATACTTCTTGGTTTCTGGGTTTGACTGACAGTCAGTCCATTTGTCTCGCTGTCTTTCTATCCGTCTCCCAATCTATCTCTCTGTCTTTCTTTCTGTCTGCAGTTAAGTGCGTGGCTCGTACTAATAAATTATGTGTGTGTGTTCGTTCTCTCGGGACCACATGTGTTTGTGTTTGTATGAAGGATCCTTCCTCATGCATTCACGGTGTTGCTCATGCTGCATTTTACCTGAAAGTGTTGCCACATCTTCCACGTTGTTGCGCCACCTACAAATTTCGGCCTTCAGAGGAGTTGCTTGAGAATTGAAAGGTGAGACGCCACCGAAGACCAGACGTTGCACGCGCAGAGTCTCGTGTTGCTGTTTTTGTTGTTTGCGTTGTTGCCGTTTTTAAGAGCTCTCTGACAGCAGCAGTTGTGCTCAACTGTCATTTCTACTGGAAATGCTTTTCATGCAAAAAACCTGAAGTGAGAAATGCGATGCGAGGAATATTTTAAAGTGGATTTTCGAAAATGAGTGCACAAGAAAATGCATTGCAGAGGATTTTCTGGGATTATTTGTCGTTTGGTTGTTGTTTTTGTTGCTGCTTATTCTTTAAAGAGTACGAGTTTTTTATACATTCAATAAATAAAATAAGTTTTAAAATATAACCGAAAATTCACATGATTATTCGCATATTATTCACTTTTACATTTAAAAAGTAGAATCTTTAATAATTGTGGGTTAAATCATATTTTTAATTCATTATTTAACTTATTATTTAAGTATTTAATTTCAGAAACATATTCTAAATATACATTCTTAATAAATTCACTGAAAATTCAAACCTAAACCTCAATCAACACGATGATTTTCTGGTTTTTGCTTTCGTTTCTTTACTTTCGCTCTCTGTCTCTCTAACTTTCTCTCTCGTCCTCTCTCTTTGTCTTTTGTCTTCTTTTTTTTGCCGTGAATTAAACTCATTACATTGATTTCGTCAAAAGTGCTTCCGTTGGATACGCTTTCCGCAACAGCACACTTTCTGAACAGAAACAGCAATTTATTTGTTGTGCTGACTATCGTGCTGTATACTGTCCTGAAGGTGGCCACACCCTTCGCCACCCCCCCCCCCCATTCCATCCCAATGGCCGCAAGGATAACAAGGATGGGGCAGAGATGGACTAATGGACTAAACGGATTTTGCACTTCCGCTTTTCAATGCATTCGGTGCGATTGTTTATTTCAATGCACCAGCAACTAAGTGAATTGCTAGTCCTTGCAAGGATCAACTTATTCTCCCTCTCATCATTCTCTCTATCATTCAATCTTTCTCATTCTCTCTTTCTCTATGATTACATTGCTATATTTGCCGCTCTCTCTCACTCGTTTCTTGTTCATTGTTTCCTTTTTGTTTTTCTTTTTTGCATTTTTCCTTTTCAGTAGTTTTTTATTTCCTTTTGAGATAGTTTTTGGTTTTTTCTTCCTCATCCTTTCCGTGGTTTACTTTTCTATTTCCTTTTTTTCTGCTATCAATTTTAGTCTATATTTCATCATACCGCTTGTGGGTTTCTTTTTCTCTCTCTCTCACTCTCTTTCATTCTCTCCCTACAACCCCTTTCTTTCTTTCTTTCTCCTCCTTTTATATAGTATTCTTCTTTTTCTTTTGTGGCCTTCTTTTGTGATGTTTTTTATAGCTGCGCCTCCGACTTTTGTGACTTTTGCCATCGGCACGAAAACAAAAACGAACAAATAAATGAGTAAATGAAAGGCACAATAGCAACAACAAGAAAAGAGGAAGCTTAAATGCAGAGGTTGCCCCCCCCCTCATTTTGCCCCTTTCCAGGAACTTTCTGTGGTCTCAGTGGGCTATTTACTAGACTTACGGCCGAGCAACAAATTCTTTAGTAGCTTGTGTTGTTGCTGTTGTTGTTGTTGTCGTATGGATTTTTTCCTTGTTGTTCTTGCTGTGAGTTTTTTGTGCCATTTTGGTCTGTAATGCTTTTGTTATTGTTTGATTTGTTGTTGTTGTTGTTTGGATGGTTGTTGCTTTTGTTGAAATTCTGTTTGTCCATTTCTTGAGCATGTGGTTCGTCATGAATGGCATCAAAGTGGCATCCTTTTCTGCCTTCTCCCTCTGTCTCCCTCTCTTTATTTCCTCTTTTCCCCTCTCTCACCACACCACAGCCGCTGGTGCCGTGGTACGTTGCGGTTTCGTGCTCAGCAGGAGCAGCAAGGATAAGCATAGTACGTGCAGAGTGAGTGACGTAGATGGAGTGTGAAGAAAGGAAGGATAGACAGAGAGAGAGAGTGGGAGAGAGAGATAGAGCAGAGCGTTGCAAATAATGTGCTTTTCTTGTAGCCGGAAGCGTTGTGTCAAGGACTCGTATTTTTTCCTCATCTGCCACACGGTTCTGTTTGCAGAACCACACTGTTGTCGTTGTTGTTGTATTTGTAGTTGTCGGATCACACGGACCCGCAAGGATTTCCCTTTAACACAAACATTAATACAGATTTCTCGCATAAATTTGTGGCTAAACTAAATGATGACGGAGAGAGGAAAAAACCAAAAACAGAAAAAAATAAACAAAAAATCAAATTTCATGTTTCCGTGTTGATCAAATAAGATTGCGAATGGTTTTTTCAACCATTTTGGTTACTTACGAATGTTGCTGGATGTTAACTTCAATGATGCCAAATGTTGATAGCAACAAGCAAAACTGAAATGATGTTGAGTGTTGATGAATAGCAGGGGCTTTTCGATGCTTTTGCAGGCGTTTTAAAAATTGTTTACTACCGCTACACAAAATAAATATAAAGTAATAAACTCGCACTACCACTAAACTGGGTAGCAGCATCAAATAACATCATCACATCAGAAGCACAACAACGAAGTTGCACTTAAAGCGTTTGCTTTTATGCAACTTTTGCGAAACAAAGCAACTCCACTCACTCGACTAATAAATCTGGCTGCTGCTGCAGTAGAAGTGGCCGAAGGCAATAACAACAACAACTACAGGATTAACACAAAGAACAGCAACAATGAAGACAGCAATAAAGACAGCAGAACAACACAAAGAACAGCAAACACAACAACAACAACAACAACAACAACAGGAACAGCAACAGCGTTATCGTCGCCTTCACAACCAACAACAATAACAACAAAAAGCAATGCTAGAAGCGTTTTCGTGTTATTTGTTGTTATTGCTTAGTTTTTTATAAACAAAAAATTACCTCCCCCAAAAGAACTTGTTTTTATTGTTTTTCTATGCAGCTTTACTGGAGCAGAGCCGAGCGCCGATCGGCGAGAGATGGCGTTGTTGTTGTATTAAGCTGGCAACATTTAAATAGCAGATTGTTTTCGTTGTTTTTCGGTTTTCACTTTCACTTTTCACTTTTCTTTTTTTTTTTTCTTCTATTTTCATTTTGTTCTTGTTGCGTGCTGTTCTTTGTGCCGCTCCAGAAGTTTTTTCCAGGCGATACAAAATAATTGACACGCGATGTTGCTGCCGTGTTTTTTTCATAACCTGCTATTGTGAAAAAAACGAATGAAATAAAGGAAAAAGTAAAACTAAACTAAACTAAGCTAAAACCTAAGGTTATGCAGATACCATATAAAAGGTGGATTAGTGTAGGGTGCATGTATTTTTGTTGTTGTTGTTTTTTCTTAAACATTGTCTGTGAAAAGCACCTCTCTACAATGTTGAAGTGAACTTTGTTGCAAAAAATTAAATGCTGCAGATAGCAAAAAACAATGCATTTCTTTTGTCTATCTTTTCTCTCCCTCTACGCGTCTCTGTCTCTCTCTCTCTTTTATTTGCTTACTGACCTCTTTACACACTTGACACTCGCCTCTGGACTAAAGAAAAAAAAATTGCACAAAACATTTTGCTTTGTAGAACGTGCTGAAAATTTAGCTGCTGGTGTTGTTGTTGTTGTTGTTGTTTGCTCTTGGTGCTTTCTATTATTTCTTGTTGTTGTTGTTGTTGTTGTTATTGTTATTGTTTGTCTAACACAGCCTATTATTGACTGAAGTTGTTTATTATTCTCTCTTAAGCCACGAAGGTAAACAAGTTGAGAAAAATTCAGTGACGTTTAACTGACACCATTTTTAAATTAACTAGAATCCAGAAAGAGGGCACTTTATACCCCATGTTATGCCCAACACCCATGGGCATGATTAATAGAAAAAGTGTGTCATATGGAAATGTGGGCGGATCACACCTTTTTTTGATTGTTTATAAACGAGTAATATTACAACTAGGCAAAGAAAATTTATACACGATAAATCTTCTATAAGGTATTGTATATTATATAAAACTGGGCGGATTATGGCAAAAACTTCGACCCAGAACCACAATTCAATGAAACATACCAAGTTAATCATTGAATTTGTTCATTATTCACTTTATACAGACCCATAGAACCATTGTTACAACACCCACAGTATCTGTGTGGTTAATAAAGTCATCAACTATCGTCTCTACAAGAAACACGTCAGATTGGAGATTTCTTTCTCTTGGCAGATCATTTATCATGTGTCAACGTCAGAAGGCTCTACTCTGCTCCCTTCTACTCATCATTACTATACTCCTCCTCTCCTCTACTCTACTCTACTCTACTCTTCTTCATACAGTTATCCGTAACAACAAAGCAAGGAAGAAAGGAAACTAGCCAAGCACAAAAAATAACCTAAAATTAACTGAGATGAGAAAAAGCAACAGGATGGAGATGAAGGTGAAGATAACTTAGACGGGAGCTACTATGTATGTATGGCTAGAATAACGGTAAGGATGAAGATAACTTGGACAAGTAATAGATCTGAATTAACGCTAAAGAAATAGAAGAAGATAGAGGATAAAATCAGAGTCGGAGTTTAAGAAAAGTTTCTGTCATAGATCAGGTTCAGGATGTGGTTAAAGATGAGGAGGAATGTAGAGTCGAAAATAAGTTTTAGATTGTAGTTGTGTATATCAATGAAATGTAAAATGATATTAATATGATGGAGATTAAAATCAAAGACAATAAAGTTTTCAACCTAATGTCAAACCTCAAAAGTTCAAAGATCAATGATGAGATTTAAAATGTAATCGGCATTTAGATCTAGAATTATGAGGTTGAAAATGAGATCAGAGAAATTCTGAAGAAAGGATCTGAAGATAATATTTAAGAAGCTGGGATTAAAATTGAAAAATGTAAGGTTGAAAATTACATTTCGTCGAAGTTGTGATAAAAACGATCAAACTAAAGTTGAGACAGTAGAGTGAAAGATGTGACACTATGAGATAGATAAATATGGGATAGTAGCCTAAGGTTCTAAAGATGATATCGTGATAACGTCAAGGTTTGCTTGCAGATGCTTTAGAGTGTTTTATTATAAGTGGATGATATTCAGTGGATTATTTTAGTGAAAGATTTAGTGGAAATTTAATATAGATACATACATATGTTAGTTCAAAGAATAAGACATCACAGAAGATGTTATACAATTATGTCATAGTGAGAGTGAGAGTAAAATGTACTTTCATTACAGAGTAACATCCTGGGTAAGCATAAGCTTAAAATGCACCCATAAAGTATTCAGATCCAACAACATGATTGCGATGATAAACGGAGCAACAACGTAATGAAACTGTTCTCGTCACGAAGGGAATCTTTATAGAACTATAAAAGAATATTGAATTTATAATGATATCGTAAAACTACGCATCGTTCTTAATTAACTATGAAGCCAACCTCACCATAAAAACAAAAACAACAACAACATAATCATCACCGTAATCATCTCATCTTCACCCACATGATTAGCAGTGTTTCGCAGTGTTTGAAAAATTCCAATCATCACTCATCATTCCTTGCAGAGAATTCACCCATTATTAAGGAGAGGGGAAGGAGGAAGCCTATCAAAAATGTTCAAAAACAGCAGGAGTTTTAAAGAGTTAGGAGTAGAACAACATCCTTACTCTCAGCTTGTTTGGGTCTTGCAGCATCCTTCGACCCGCACCTTCTCCCACATCTTCTCCCCCACCTTTGGTACCTTTGCCAGACGTTTTTGACAGCTTCTTTTTCTCTCTTTTCTCGAGTGCACAATTCATCAAAACTCTTTAGAAATTCTTCGTGGGTTTTTTTGTCAGCTCAGACATTTTTCCACCTTTTTTCTCGTGCATTTGTGATGCTTCTCATTTTGCTTCTCCTGAAATTAAAAAAAGAACAAAAGAATAGCTGATGCAAAAGAATTCCTTCTTTTGTCACATTCTTCATAGAATGTGCAGTTCTTTTGTTGGCTATTTTTCCGTTGAGAATTTTTTTTCACTATTTTCCCTTTTATGGCCTCTAGCTCACATTTCATTTTACGTGCTGTCATCTTCTTTCCATCATTTCGGCTACACCAGGTGGCAATATCATTAATTTTAATGTTTTTGGTTCGTTGTCGCTGTGTTGAATTTCATTATTTGCTATCTTCGTCCGAATTTATTCGTATTATCTATCCTTCGAGCTTCATCATCTTTCATCAGATAGATGAGGTTTAATGTTTGACACAATCTGAAAATCGACAGAGGTGGCCAAAGATATCTATCTAGAGACACTTGTCTACAAACTAACCAACTAACTACCAACAGATGCCTATCAGGAACATTTATCTGCAGACTAACCCTTGCCGACGATCATTGAATCCCTCTGGGAAAGTCGATTAACTCATATCAGGACCTTTTTAATGTCCTCTCATGATTAGCGATGACTTCTTTTTGATTCCTTCTAACCACTCATCAATCCAGTATTATTTGTTACTTCTACCCAAGTAACTTGAATTGAAATTAAAATTGAAGTATATACTCGTATATGAAGTATTAATATGTATTATTATGAATGAGTATATACTCATGTATAAATACGAGTTCAGCTACTGACTCTTGTGCTGACTCAAAGTGCAGTTAGAATTATTAATGTTATATTTGCAAATAATTATGTACCGTAGTTTACACATATGTAAATACTCGTATGTTCTAATGTAAGCATCGTAGATATACAAAGTGCAGGATGAAAGAGGATATACGAATGGTACGTATGAGTTCTCAATTTAATATCATTTGTTTTATGATTAAATTAAGTTCAGGATTGATACTGTAAGTAAAACATGAGTAAAGGAAAAGCTTTTAATAAATATGAAGGAATCATCGACACAGGACAAAGGATCTCTCTACTCAAATCTAATTAATCTGTCTGTACTTTACTCAGTTCAGTTCACTCTTCGATTCAGCCATTCGATACCCTTGATTTCCATTCGACTCTACTTAATCCTACTAACCTTAATAGACTCGATTCAAGTTGATTCCAAATGGCTCTACTTGACCCCACTTGGGCCCACTCAACCCTACCCGACTCTACCAGTCTCTACCTGACTAAACCCGACCCTACTTGAATCTATTCGGCTCTACAGGATGGTACCAGACTAATCTAAAACGATTCATTTCGACCTTACACTCTACACAGCTAAACTCAGCTCTACTCTATTCTACTCTATAAAGACTTCAATTGACTCGATTCTACTGGACTCTTCACAATTGTACCGACTCCTCCTGCTATTCCACTATATTCCACTCCTCACAGCTCTATACTTGGGTCTACTCGACTGTACTCTACTCTGCTCGATTTGACTCTACTCTCTTTTAACATCTTGCGATTTTTTTTACATGCACCGAGACTATAAAATGAAGCATAGCAGTTTGAGACCACGAACCAAAACGTCAAAGATCAAAAAGACCAAAATTCGGCAAGTTAAACGGACTCGAGAGCACTCAAACTACGAAGTTAAATCAGGACAGATTATGTGAGGTTTGGTTGGATGACTCTAAGATGGGTGAGGTTAGGTTTGTTGAGTGAGATTGTGTGGGATGTGGGGTGGTTTGAAAAGATGAGGTTGGGCGTCATGCTCAGTTAGGTGTGGTGAGGTGAGGTGACGTGTGGTGAGGTGTGGTGAAGTGAGGTGAGGGAGGTGAAGCAAGGTTAGGCAAGGTTAAGCCTTCCGTGACACACAAGAGAGCAAATGTTCGAGTGTCACTTATGTTTAATATGAAAACCAGAGAGACTCCAACTAAGTCTATAAATGTATGTGTGTGTGTGTGTGTGTATTAGGCTCTTATTACCGAGCTCTATTGACACAAATAAAACTGGTTTTCCAAGTTTACTATCCAAGAGCTGAACCGCCTTCGTTCATGGTTATAAACTAGGTTATCTTGTTGCTTACATTGTGTTAAGTGGTTGCCAACAAAGTTGACAAGAGGGGGAGATGGCAAAGGGCATGAAATATGTTTATGCTGCCTAATGGTAGAGTCCAACAACAACAACAACACACACACACGCATGATTAATTAGTTTCTCAGGAATCAACAATTAGCCGGTAGTTTATTTGATTTACGCATGCCGCTTGTAGGGAGCAGGCAACATTTCTGTGCATCTGAAGTAAATGCAAAAATCTTGTAGTTCATTAAAATTTAATTATTAGCGTGAATCAAACATGTTGTATTTGGGGAAAAGGTTTCCATACACTGAAAAGGACTCTGTTAAGAGGTAAGATAAAAAAAAAACACAGGACGAGAGGGCAAAACCGAAAGCCGGAGTCGCAAGGTCTGTCGATAATGTATTTCATTAATTTTTTGCTCATAACCCAAAAAGTATGGAACATTTTTAAAGCCTATATAAAGTTAAACAGTTTTTTTTTGTTGTTCAGTTTATAATTTGTTGTTGTTGTTTATATGCTTCTTCTTCTTATCTAGTACAATTGATACATATTCCCTTCTCTTTTCCGCACCTTTTTCCAAGTGCTTGTCTTTTCGCCTTTTCGGTTATCCATTCAGTCGATCTTAATAAACTTTGCGCTTCCGTTTCTCCTTCTTTTTGCTTTATGATTCTTTCTTTCTCTACGTTTTTTCTAATTCTTTTCTCGTCAAAGTATCCTTCCGTAAATCTTTATTGAGTTAGACAAGAGTAAGCATGAGCATACAGAACATCTTCGAACTCACCAGAGGTGGTGGTGGAAGAGGATTGGAGGATTATAGACTCTTACTTCTTCACTTACTTAAATCATTAAACGGTCATCATCTAAAATACATCATTTACTAAATATAATAATCAAAAATAGATTACGATTTTAAAATTTGTGCTCAAGTTTGTGTAAATCATCATCAGCATCTACGTGCCCCTTTTGCTCTCATCACTCTGTAAAATCTACGCCCCAGTATTGTCCTAATTTCAGTTACGCAAATAGATTGCTATGGATTGTGTAGAAAGCAAATCTTTCGAATTCAATGAATTTCTAGTATCTGATAAAAAGCACAAAAACCAAAGAAAAACGAAAGAGGAACCTAGAAAAATGAAGTTTTTGCATGCGAGTGTAAAGCAAACTTAAATCAGGCTGAACTTTTGTATGAGTACAGAAGTGAACTCAGCGTATTGTGTGTGTGTGTTTATGTGTGTGTTTGTATATGTGTGTGTTTGTGTGGAAAACCTAATCGGAAAACTGTCGGCGCACACACTGAAAATTGGGGACGAGAGTATAATAGCGAGGAGTGACAGGACTTTATCTTGACAGGACTCGAATAGGATTTTCCTTTGGGGATTTTGGGGACGTCAACGTTGTTTCTCTTTTTGTTGTATTTTGTAATTGTTGTTGTATGTTGATGTTGTTGTTAGCATTGTACTTGTTGTTGCTGTTTTAAATACACTGCATCGAATGAATCAACAACAAACATTAAAAAGTATTGCATTTTTCAATATATTTTGGAGTGGGTAAGTATAAAGTATGTATACATATGAACATGTTTGTATGTGTTAGTTGTGCCTGTGTGTATGTGTGCATTATGTCTGTGTGTATGGGTTTGTGTAAGTCTCTATAGATGTGTTTGTTTGGTTTACATTCCCTCGAACATCAAAAGCTGATTCAAGTTGAGATTCTTTGTTATTTATTTTTTCTCTAAATCCAGAGAAAATTCTGACGATGCTGCAGTTTACTTAATTCCCCTCCCTCCCCCCACCCCTCCCTCGACCCTGTACACAAGACATTATTCTCTTTGAAAATTCAAATAAACATGCAGTCCTTGAAGATTAATTTTTGGCTACAGCAGGCAAATCAATCCAAGCAAAACTTGGAATTGAAGAAATTAGTTCTTCAATGTAGACAATGCATTTTTTTCAATCTAAAAAACGTTGATCCTCCTGGGATGTGTTGTTGTTGGTTGTGCTTATTGATGGTTGATGAAATGTTGTTGTTGAAGTTGACATTTTTGCTGTTGTTTTTATATTTCTGTCATTATTGTTGTATATTCATCATAGTTAATATTGTGATTATTATTATCTATATTATTATTATCATTATAATTACTATTGTAATTATTATCGATGTTATTACTGTCAGTCGTTTCTTTCTTTCATTTACAGTTGGCATTTTTATTGGCATTTTGTTGACATTGTTCAAAGAGCAATTTTTAAAAGTCAACAACGAAAATAACCTTGACATCATCATCATCATCATATGAGCCACGTTCAATGTACTTGTCCTCAACAGTTTAACTTTGACATCATCAGCATGAAGTGGAAATGACAGCAGCAGCAGAAACAGCAGCAACAACAACAACAACAAAAAGAAAACACCACCACCAGCAGCACCACGAGTCACGTGCTGTCAGTCAACCGTCAACAGTCAACATCTCCGTTAGCTTTAATAAATGCGCATTCACTTGTTTTTTTCGCTGTCACTACTTCAATGCGTCAGCAGCGGCAGATTTTATAGCCTGCTACGCGGGATGAGACGAATGAAGGGTTGCCGATCTTGAATCCGGGTGTTAAGCAAAAGTATTGAATTAAATCATAACACATTAAAAGTTACAAAACTATAATTGAAGTGGTTGAAATATGATGAAGTGTCTTAATGCATGTACTGGTATTTATAGTAGAACTTAAAAACATGGAGTGCTGTTGTTGTTGTTGTTGTTTTAATGTTTCCAGTGGACCATTATTTTTAAACACTTTTACGTTAAAAGAACATCAACATTTTTAATCAATTCGTTTTTATTAACTTTTGTTTTTATTGAAACAAGTTTAAAAGCTTATTATTTATTTTAATTTACCAAGAATTTCATTTCTTCCTTCTTACAAACAAAGATAATCAGCTCCGTTTCCAGTTCCGTTTCCTCTTCCGCTTCCTTTAAATTGTCCATAAATTCACACTAACAACTAAAGATTTGCTTAACACAAACGCAATTCATCACTCGCTCTGAGCGAAAGTGAGACACAAAAAACAGTGCCGACATTTTATGGTACATACACTATCAAAAGGGGAGTAGAAGAGGAGTAGAAGAGGAGTGGAAGAGGACTGGAAGCAGAGTAGAAGAGGAGTGGAAGAGGGGCATAAAAAGCATAAAATTTATGAGCAGAAATACTATCATTTATCTTCGTTTGGAGTGCAAATTTGAAGTTGTGAATGCAACACGCTTTTTTTGCTTATTTAAATAAATTTTTCCCCCGAGTATTTTTAGTGGCAATAAAATGGAAATCAATTTTTCACTCTTTTTTGAGATGGGATTTTTTAAATTTTGTTTTTTGGTTCTGTCAAAAAGTTTTTGAATTTAATTAATTGCAAAGCAATTTAAATGTTAGAGGAAACAATTTTATTATTGACAAGCCTTTGGCTTGTATGTGACAAATACAATATTACACCAAAAATATCAACAAAATATTTATATTATTCAATTTATTCCATTTTAAATTTTTGTTAATTTTAAAGCATTTCTTTTTCTTTTTTTAATTTACTTATTTTTGAAATTTATATTTATTTCATATATTTAAATAATATAACATTTAAATTAATGTATACTTTTCTTTTATTATACATACATTATACATTAATTAAATAATTAATACTTCAAATATTTTCATTTGGCAATTAAAATCGTAATAATTTTAAATGAAAGTCAGAGGTTTTTGTAAACCAATTTTTAATTTCATTTCGGTTAATTTAACACTTTTGATGTTCGTTGAAGCGGATTCTTGAGCATTTAAAAATTATTTATTTATTTGTACTGTGAACTTTTAATCCTGTTCTCTCCTCTCTGCTCTCCTCTCCATCATGTAGTTGTTGCTTTTGTAGTTTTGTAATTTTTTGTGCATTCATTAAATTTGGACTCTTTAATATGCTTTCCTGTCCGTCGCCTGCTCGTTTAAACAACCCACCGCAGTGCTCGCCTTCCCTCCCCTTTCACTCCCTTCTTCACTCCCTTCTACTCCTTCTACTCCTCCTCACCCACATCACATTGCGCTTTGCATGCACTGTTTATCTTTTTTCCTCTTTCTTTTCAATTTGTTCTAATTATGCAAACTGCTGGCTGAATTCAATTACCGCAGCGGCACACTACACAACAACACTACCACGGAGTACCGGGTTGTAAGTATCATTGTTGTTTTTCTTCATCGCTTAAGTTGACTCTTAATACATATATAGTATATATTATTATTATGTATGTATGTACTTTTATGACTTCAACATTTTGTCGCCTTGCAAACGGTTGACCAGCGACAGACGGTGTGGCGCCTTCAACTCTGTGAAGATTTTTGATTGTTAAGGTTACCAGGTGTGAAGCTGATTTAAGTACAAGAAGTAGAGTCAAAAGTATCAACAGTGTCCAGCAGAGTACAGAAGAACCAATATAGTTGAATATATCTTAATAAACTCAAGTATATCGAGCGAAGAATCGAATAAAATTCAGTACAGTAGAGAATTTCCCCGTTGTGCCAGTACATTCCAATCTAGTAGAGGCCAATTGTACACAGAACAGTCTAATAGATGCGGTGTAAAATCGAAGAGATTAAAATCCAAAAGATTCCATTACATTTCTATACGGTCAAAAGTATCCAGAGTGCTCATGCTAAACTTTCCAGTTTAGTAGAGTCCAGTAGATTTCAGTAGAACCCGATACAGTCTAGTATAGTCAAATATAGTAGAGCTTAGAGTCAAGTAAAATGTGATCATGCCCAGTACAGTACTGTAGGATCAAAAGTATCCATACTATCCAATAGAATAGAGAATAGAGTTCAGTACACTACAATATAGTCGAATAGATTTCTTCTCTCTTGGTATTTAATTCCTAAAATGAATTTTAAAGAGCTTTTCCGGAATGTTTTTCAAATAATGTTTCCAGACAATATTCCACCTGGTCACCTTATCATGTTGAGCTTAATTTAATATGCAAGGAACGAGTTAAGCTGGATAAAAACAGTCAAGCGTGAGGCAAACAGCAGAACTAAACGAAGCAATATTGCCACCTTTTTATACTTTTAATCGAATACCGAAAAGAAGCACGAAAGAGTGTGGAAAGAAGATTCGGAGTCGGAGAGTGAGAAGAATGCTCAGAACTGCGATTGCGGGTGAAAAATAAACACCGAGAAGCAGCTCCGGAACTGCGGATTGTGGGCAATCTTAATGGCCGAGTTGAGTGGCTTTCGAACGAAGCAAAAATGAAAACAATAAAAAAACAACACCAAGGAATAAAAACACCTGCTTCAAGCCGACCAAATTGTGTGCTGAAATGAGTAAATGGCAATAAAGAGAAAAACTCGAATTAATAGAGGCAACAGAGAAATGATTTTACACCAATGAAAACAGTATTAAAAATTATTATTACAGAAAATTTAATTCATTAAATACAGCATCAACTTATGTACATAAAGTTATTAATATTTTAAGATATTAATCAAATTAATTCACTTAATTGACTAATCAAAATCTTTTATGGATGAAATTCAAGCCTTTTCAAAGACTTTTAAAAATGAAAGTTAGTTTGTGGCTTTTGTAGTTGAATAGACATTGAAAATAAAGCAGAGAATCCAATAAAATAAAACCAAGAATCCTTTAGAATCGAATAGGAACTTAAACTCACATTGGACCAAAAATAATCGGTTAGAATTGTACGGAATCGAGATGAATTGAAGCGAATCATACGGAATAACATTCGATCAGAAGCAGAATCGCAAGGCAATCCATTAGACTCTATTAAATTCACATTAAATTTAATAGAATTGGACCTAGAATGGTATATACTCAAATAAGATCGAATACAGTCGAAAAGAATCACTTGCAATAGAATAGAATTGCATAGAATCGTATATAATCGAATATAATTTAATGTAATCGCTTCGAATCCAGTACAATAGCAGAGAATCGCATGTGATTGGCGAGAATTGGATAAAATAATGCTGAAAAAGGGAGTAAAAGTGCAATATTAAAACTATTCTATACTGAAACATATGATTTTTAGTAAAAAAGTCAGGGAGTTCTGTGGTAACTTTTTTATCCCATCGAGTAGTAGTCCAAACTTTATTTCAATTGAAGACTAAGCGGATCCCATTATTAATATGCTCAATTATTCCCACATCCGGTAGCTGGCTTCCGGTGGGTTTCGCTTCCTTTGTTCAACACACACCAAATCATCCTTGGTTATTGCCTCACAGCTCCGTCCATGGGTTCATTCGTGCAGGTCTCTGACTCAATCGTTCGCTTGCAGCTGCTTAAAACTTTCAGAAACTTTCCTCTGGAACTGAAACTCTTCCAAAGTACACTCGTGTGCCAGGATTCAATTCCCAAGCCAATCAGGGCGAATTTCTCGACTTTATGGGGCTCAGTTTACACTGAAATCTCATTACACAGTAATTTAGCTAAAGTAGCTGGCTGGCGAAGTGCCGAAAGTTTCCGTTGCGAGGAAGGATACGCTTTTGGCCAAAGATTCGGTGGCTGGCTGGCTGGTTGACTGTTTGGCTGGAATACTGTTTAAAGCAATCGAAATCTAAGCATTGAAATTGGCCAAAAGATTTAAAATAATTTAGTGAGAATACGAGAGAAATAAAAAAAAAAATGAAGAGTCCGAGAAGGAGAGAGAAATAGAGATTTCATAGCGTTTTGCTTCGTTGCTCTTTTCTACTTTATTTTATGGAGAATTCCTTGATTGTTGTTACAATCAAAAGTATTAATTAATAAAAATAATAATTCTTAAGAAAAACCAAAAATCCAGAATTTCTAACATTGTAAATATAAAGAATAAAAAGCTTTAATTTTAATTTCTAAAAGTGTGAAAATACAAATGAATGAAAGAAACGATTGAAGATATTCAAGAAAAAACGATGACGGAATTTCATTCTTGATTTATTACTTTTCATTTCACTTGCTTAAAATGGTATTAAAATAATAGTAGTTTAATAGTATTAATAGTAACAGTGGTTTAATAGTATTAAAATAATTCTCAGCAGCGATCAATTGGAATGCATTCTCCGGTGCTGTCGCGTGCCCGCCCCCTCGTACAATAACAACCATCGGGGCATCGAATGTAGTTGATTAAGCAAGGCTGACCCAAGGTGGAGCACTCCGACTGACAGTTCGGGCCACAGGCGTAATACAGCTCATTCTCCGGGCAGTTTTTGTCTAGCAGAATCAAAGAAAGAAAATAATATTACATCAACACATCGAATTAAATACGAACCACTTCAAAATAAATAATAAATCTTAAGATAAAACTTATTCTCTGGACTTTTCTTTACCTTTTCTGCTTAGTTGAGCATCACACACAATAAAAGCAACAAAAACAACACCGATTAACAAATACAACATAAGAGAAGATTTCATAGTTGTCGTTGTTTTTGTTGTTATTAGTGAATTCAGTATCGAATGTATACAAAATATAATTTTGTTGACTTTGTTAATTTTTCTATTAAATTTTGTTTTCGTTTGAATGAATTAAATTAATTCTTTGCAAAAAAATTCGAATTGATAACACCTGAAATAACGATAAAACACTGAAGCTTGCGTTAAAATCTCGTTCTTGTTTTAAAGAAATCTCTCAGCGTCTGTTTTTTATGAAGAGTTTTAATTATTCTTGTTGTTGTTTTTTTGCCACTGTGACACTCAAAAGAAAACAAATTTGTTTATTTAAACTGATGCATTTTTTCTTTAAGTTTACTAACCTCATCTCTTTGATTGATTTACTAAAAAATAAAACAAAACTAACCGAAATCTGTATTGATTTTTATTTTACTTCATCATTGACGAAACTAGTTCTTTAAACAGTATCTTAGAAATCCCCTTCGTTATCGCAAAAGTGGAATCCCACAAAATCAACAACAATACACAGAATAAAGTTGTAATCATTAATATTTCTAGCATCTTATATTGTCTATAAAAATTACACGCTCTTTAGATTTTGTAATTTTTAATAAATCGCTAATTAAATGAAGCCTTTATAAAGATTTCAAAGTGCGTGTATTGAAAGAATTTAAAAGAATTTTGATTAATAAAAGCAGTTGTTTATGGTTCTTGACACACATCTAAAGTGTGTCACTTAACATCTCTGAATTTAAAGTGTGGTTAATAAAGTACACTTTATAGGCGAAGTATTAACTATTTTCAGCTACTATTGACAATGATTAAGTATTATTAACTAAGTATGAGTATTTTGCTATATTATTAGGCATTATTTAACTATTATTCAAGTGTGATTACTGTCTAAGCACCGAGAGCGAATTTTAATGAGGTCTATAAAACGGCGATTAAATGCGGTTGTTGTTGTTATTATAAAATTTAAAAAACTTATTTTTCATTAATGAAAGATAATAATATTAAATATCCGAAAACGGGTTTGATTGTTGTTGAAGTTTTGGTTTTATAACAAGATTTTACTTTTATTATAAGAGTTCCTAGACAGAGTACAGATTACAAGATACCGACGGTAAAATTATGCGCAAATACATTAAAATTATAATAAAACCGGTTCAATAAATTATTATTTATTCATAAACTTGAGAATACGATGTAAAATGTAAAATAACTCAGTTATTGATATTAGATATGTTAATGTTAATGCTGTTAATACTCTGTGAGGAACTACGATGCTGTTATTTTAACGGAGGTGATGTTAGGGGAGCTAAATTAACAGTTTCAAAGAACAAAGATGGCGAATGGTAACAGAGGAAGACCGACAAAGGGACACGGAGTCAGAGAGACACAGACAGGGTCTGCAACAGAGCGACAGGGAGGCAGGAGGATCTAATCTCTTACAAATGTATAAATTAATTGAATTTATTTATTTCTCATTAATTTTTGAAATTAAAAAGCAATCACAACAAAATAAATTAGCTTTTTTATTACAGGGAATTTAATCAATAATTTAAGCCACGGATTACCACAAAATGTTTTCATAAAAGTAATTAAATCACTGGTGCAAATCATAGAGCACCAAAATAAGCATTCTTTCGATATAATCGTGTTGTTTTGTAATAGACAATTAATTAGTACATTGAAAAACTTTAATATTTGTAATGAAAGCACTTAAAATTGTATCACAACAGAACCATTGAAATTATGAAAATGGTGCAAATAAAGCAATTATTAAAATAGCAGCCAGTGTTAATAATTTCATTTAATGACAACACACTTCAGTGCTTTTACAGATTTACATCCTGAAATAATTAAAAAAGAACACAAAACACACATACACACAATAAAGGAAGGAGAGGGAGTGAAATAGAGAGAGAAAACTAATGTTTTAAAAGCGTTATCGACTTCACACATTGTGGCCGGTGTCAGGCGGGTCATCATGATGCGTACATCACTCACGCTGATTGGTTGATTCGTGGCATATGACGTGGGCCACCCAATCAAGGTGAATGATGCTTGCATCGTCATGATTGTCTGCACCCGGCCATACTCAGCAACAGAGCCGCAACTGAGCCACAACTGAGGTGAATTTCAGCGACCGTTGAAATCCTTTTTTATATAAATAGTACTTTAATCATAAAAAAAATTACAATTTAATTCAGACAATAATAAAGACATAAAAAAACCGGAAGCAACAAATTAAAAGGCAAAATAAAAACCATTAAAAAAGCCAACAAAAAAGTACAATATTAAAAATAAAATTAATCCAGCAGCAACAACAACAACAAATCGATTGTTATTGCGAACAAACTTCAATGTTTCAATATAACAGTTTTTATTGACATATTTAAATATTGTGTGAATATTGAAATCAATTAAGTTTTGTTTATTGTTCACTTTAAAAGGTTCAAAAGATCGAACTCATTTCTTTGCTCATCAACAGTCGATCTTTGAACTTTGAGCTGCTTTGTTAATGAATACTAAACGTAAATGAATTTTAAGCGTAGTCGAGAGTGGCTTTAATTGTGGCCTACTTTCATGGCCATCACTGTTGACGCTCTGCGGGTTGATTTCTTTGGTTCCATTCTTGCTTAGACTCGGGACGTGAGCTTTTAAGCCCTTTCTTTTATTTGACATTCAGGCAATTAAATGAACTTGTTTTTATTGTACTTGTCTTTAAATGGATTTAAGTCATGGCGAGGTTGAAATAACAGAACAGTCGTCGTTGTTATTGATTAGCACAGCAGTTTAATTGATGAATGACACAACAAAAACAAATGCATTTCGAATTTAAATAATCTACGAGTTGTTTGCTCGTTTTTCAGTTGTTTGAAGTAGTGGTTATATGCCGGTTCTGGGCCAACGTAGCGACTGCGCTGCCGTGTGGAGCATGAGGAGCGCTATGTGTAGGAGTGAGATGGCGCTATACGGATATGTGGGAGTGAGTGAGTAGGAGATAGCTTCTGCCGGTAGACTGAAGCGCTGCTTTGAGCGGGCCATGTCACACTTGTAATCATGATGTGTGCATCACTCTCGTTGATTGGTAAATTCAGGGGCATGTGCTAAATGGGTAATTGTGGGAGAAGTGGGCGTAGAAAAAGGGGTATGGTAGTAAGTAGGTGTGACAGTTTGAGGGCGTGGCAAAACGGACATATAAAGGGACATACATACATACATACCTTCTTCTTCTTCTTTCATTACTTTACACAAATAGTAAGCTCCGTTTGAGAATTCTTCTATTGTTTCATCGCTGATGTTGTTAAATCTTTGCGGTAGAAAAACGATATTCTCTTCCAACTCCATTAAAACTCGGTCTCCATACTTTGTTTTCGTTTTACGTACATTTTTAATTGAATATGATTTATTCGGCTCCATATCTTTAACTGGTAATAAGGTTTTTTGAACACTGTTGTTCTGATTGAAATCTTCCAGAGCAGCGATAGAAAAAGTTGATGATCCTTGACGTTGTTTTCGATTCATTTTCGAATTTGTTTTTTTTTAATTTTCTTGATAGGTAGCACTGTAAAACTGAAGACCTCTTAACTGCACCGAGCGAAAGATAAACTAAAACTGAATAAAAACCAACATCATCATCATCACCATCATTAAAATTAAATATACCTTATAATAAATACAAATAAAATTAATAATAATAATATTAATAATAATAATATGTATTATATACTAAACAGATAAATAAAACACAATTTGATTTAATTTTAATGAACTAAACAGTAAACTTTATTCGTTGTTTCTCCTTAAAAAAAGTTAAATTATAAAGAAATTTTAGACATAAATGACAGTTAAATGAATTATAATCCTGATGCTGGGTATAGTTGTAACTTATTCCATCATCCAAGTATTGGATTACTTCATACGGTGGTTGCAAGTTTCCAAAACTATCAAAATATTCCTTTCGATTCTTATCTTTATAACATGCTACCCAATGAGTACCAGGACCCTCAGATGTATCAAGATTAACGATCCCACATTCTTGTTGATGAGGATGTTTTGGTAAGGTATCTAGCATAAAAATACCTCGAAAGTGTGGCAGATTCTTTGTATATTTCATTAGATCGATATTTGTGAGGGCTCTGTTGGGTAGCTTCTTCAAAAGTCTTTTGGTTGAGAGCTATAATATAATACCAATCCTTTTTTGTAGGGTCGAAGATACAAGCCTTTACCAATAGCAATTGCTTCCATAGTTTGATTATGTCGATTTGCTTCTTTCAATTGTTTTCTTGCAGAATTGGCTTCATTAATTGCTTTCGCGATTGCGGCACCACCAGATGCTAAACCACCAACGCCTCCAAGAGCTGTTAAAATGGGTACTAGTGGTAGAAAACCTCCTACTTTGGGAATAGGTATAACACGTGGAATATCTATCATGGCTTTTTTACGCCCAAAAGACTTTTTGATAATTTTGCCCATTTTTTTACGCCCAAAACTTTTGATAATAATTTTCGTGCTTGATAATTTTCAATGCATTTTTAACAGTTTTTGTAAAAATGTTCTTTGGACAGCATCTTTTCACCTTTTTCTTTATTTTCTTAAGGTTCTTATTTAGCTTGTTTCCCATACCGAATTTGACTTTAGCTTTCATTGCGTTGGCTATTAACCATGCGTTTATTCGCTCACTATATCTAATATCGTTTGATTTTGCTCTTTGCCACGCCTTTTCAGCTAATATTTTATCTGCTTCGTGACGCTCATCCAAGTTCTGTGTATTACTATAAGCAATGTCGTGCTCTCTACAGGCAGCGTCCAGTGGATTGATTCCTTTATCACCTCTTTCTAAGCGTTTTTTTAGTTTAGTTCCTGGGCCACAAAATTGATAGTCCGGTAAATGAAGTTCAACTGGTAGAGAATTTATAGCTTTATTTAAAAGACCTCTTCCAATTACTGGTTGATTAAGACTGAAATTATTTTGATAAACGATGGCCATTTATACACCTTTATTTATATCATATGCTAAAATGCGGTTCGTCAAGCAAGACAAAAATATTACTGTGAAAAATATGGACCTTGTTACTAATAATGTGGCTAAATCCAGACACAGTTCCCTTCTGCTGAATTCAATTAGATGTCTTATTGTGGGACCCTCGAATTGCGGAAAGACTAATGTCATGTTGAGTTTGATAGAAAGTTGTACTCAAAATCATTATATCAACCTAAATATGAATATCTAAAACGGTTAATAAAACCAATTCAAAATATGGGATTCTTTACGTTTTCCGAGAACGAAGAAGTGCTCAAGCCGAATGAAGCAAAAACCAACTCAATAATGATATTCGATGATGTAGCTTGTGAGAAGCAAAACAACATTCGAGAATACTTTTGTATGGGCAGACACAAATCTATTGATTGCTTTTACTTATACCAAACATATACAAGAATTCCCAAGTATTTGGTGCGCGATAATGACAACATGATTATTATGTTTAAGCAAGATGAGATGAACATGAAGCACATATACAATGATCATGTCGGAACAGATATGGCTTATAAAAAATTTATTAATATATGCGGAGAATGTTGGAAAGATAAATATGGATTTCTTGTAATAAGCAAAGACGATCCAATTGATGGTGGACGTTATAGAAACGGATTTGATACATACATTCACTTATAATATGGCTGGTTACCATTATATTCATATTAGTGCTACTTAGACTAATATATACCATTATATTCATATTAATGCTACTTAGCTTTCAACTGATAACATTGATATAACTAAAACTGTTCAAAGCTGTTCAAAAGGTGTTTAGAGCTGTTCAAAAGGTGCTCAGAGCTGTTTAAAAGGTGTTCAAAAGCTGTTCAAAAGGTGTTCAAAAGCTGATCTGATATATTGTATGTTGTTGCTAAAATGGATGACAAAATATTAAAAGACTTGATCAAAACTAGACGCATATTAAAACAGAAATTTAAGAATATAAAATTAGGAAAAGCAGATTTAGAGAATGAATTGGAAAAGACATTTAGCACCATCACAAAACCTCTAAAAGAAATAGTCAAGCACTCCAGTACAAATTATAATAAGGATAAGCATAACATTAAATACAATAAGGGACCGCTAAAAGTAAAAACAAGTACTCCAGCTAAAGCACGAACAGTCGATTTTTCAAACGAAACTCTTATCAATAATAATGACGACGACTTTTTCTCTCAAATAGAAGATGCAGAAGATATAGTGATCAAGCGAAACAAAATTATTCTCTGGACTCGATACTACAAGCGACGATCCAAAATCTACTGAATCAATGGTCTATTCCGACTTACAACAACAGAATCAGTTGGATACCACATATGGACCATACAAGGGACCTGATGGTAAATGGCGAATCGGTAATAGCCCTTTCACATTACGCGATGATAAAATAATAATATCCGATAATAGTTGGAACTTTACACCCGGATTGCTTCAATTATTATTCAGCAAAGAACCATCAAATTATGACGATAAAGATCTACAAGCTTACAAAAGTATTTTAGTAAATACTAGTGCTCACAAACTTAATTTTAACAGCAATGAACGAGCAAAGGGAAGTAGAGCCTTCAAATATACCGACATCATAAAGCCATTATTAACTCCATCGACTACCTCACAAAATCAAACTAAGGGAAGCGGTTTAATGAGTGTTAACAAGCAAAAGCCAAACTATATATATTGGGATGATCCAAATGAGTTGGTAGATAGGTTGAGGCTATTAGTATCATCACAATCTGCAGGACACACCAATCACAACAACGAAATAGTTTCAATACTCGAAGAACTTAGGGAAGCTAATATAATTGCATAATTATCATATAAATAACCACAATTTTCATAAATATATTTAATTGTAAAATGAGCGTCGACAAGTTCGGTCATTATTCCATAGAGAAGTCATCAAACAGTAAATTAAAAAGAAATTTTACAAGAGCCTTGGGATTCAATTTGGACAATGATAAAAACTTGGATCTCCATTGGAAACGCTTAAGGAATATTAATGCTCCTGTCGAAGACAATGATGCAGTAACAAAATCATTTGTTGAAGATAGTATGAACCAAATCAAAGTGGAATTTCAAAGAGAAAACAATTTACTAAAGCAAAATATTTACAAAGAAATCAAACAGACTCACATGCAAATTCAAGCAGAGAACTCATTGGTAAAGGAAAAAATAGATAAAGACATTGAAAAAGTTGACAAAAATCATCAATTACTTGTTGCAGATAGTATTAAACAGATAAAGGGTGAATTTAAATAAGAAAACGATATACTAAGGGAAAAAATAGACAACGATATTAAGCAAGTCAAACAAAATCTTCAGTCACTTGTTGAAAACAGTACTACTCAGATAAGGGATTATTTTAAAAACGAAATTCATATACTAAGTGATAGAATACTTAGAGTCGTTGCAATAATATATGTAAAATTCCGAATCACGAACCAACACGTCGACAGTAATAACAAGAATTATGTAGATGATATAAGCGAAGGGCTTGAGCGGTTTACAAGTATCGTAAATGAAGAACTAAATAAAGGAAAGTCAATAGCTGAAATAGAAAAGAAAGTTGTTGATTTAATCTTAAATTTAGTAAAAAATGAGGAGAGGTTTAGTAGAGGAGCTTCACAGACAAGCTCGTAAGAACTTTAAGCGAAGGCGAGTAATAACCAAGGGAATAGATGACCTCTGGCAAGCAGATTTAGTGGAAATGGGTAGTTATTCTACATATAATGATGGATACCGCTTTCTTCTAACTGTAATAGACACATTCTCGAAATATGGCTGGATTGTACCCTTAAAATCTAAAAACGCTATTGATGTTACTAATGCCATGAAATCCATATTAGATTTAAGACGAAAACCAAGCAATTTACAAACCGATGACGGCAAAGAATTCTTCAACGGAAAATTTCAAAATTTAATGAAAAAATACAACATAAACCATTATTCTTCGTACAGTGTTTTAAAGGCGTCAATTGTTGAACGTTTTAATAGAACGTTAAAGCAGATGATGTGGAAGGAATTTAGCTATCATGGATCATATCGATGGATTGACAAGTACCAAAGTTTGATCAACGAATACAATCACAAAAAGCATCGAACCATTAATATGGCTCCAACTGAAGTGAATCGAGCCAATGAAAAGTTATTATTAAATACTGCCTACAACAACTTGAAAATATTTAGAAAGCCAAAGTTTCGGATAGGAGATTATGTGCGTATAAGTAAATATAAACACATTTTTGAGAAAGGCTATACACCGAACTGGACAACAGAAATATTCAAAATCAAAAATATAAGAATTACAAACCCAACAACGTATAGGATTCTACGAAAGTGAACTATTGAAAACAAAATATCCCAGCATTTATCTCGTGGAAAAAGTTCTTAAAACTAAAGGCAGACAAATTTTTGTCAAGTGGCTAGGATTTACCAATGATCATAATGCTTGGATCGATAAAAATGAAATTTTATAAAATTGTAATAAATATATTTTTTTTTTTAAATATGTATATTGTTCATATAGTAATAACATTATTATTATTATTAAAAAATTGTAAATAAAAAAGATTGCATCTGACTTTTCATTTCATTACTCAACCAACTTTGAAGATGTCAATAACTCTTACTTTAACCTTCATCTGCTCCTCAAAAAAACTTACGTTGTGTACCCTTATGTGTAGATTTCTACACAAATGGGATTTTAGTGAATTTTCCCTAAAATAATTCAAACTTAGTGCTTTTTTTGATTACATTTCTTTAGAACACGTGTTTAAAAGATGAAATTAATTTACACTAACTTTTCCTGAATGCATTTTATGCAAACATTTCGGTATTTTTTACATGCAGATTTTTTACAAAAACAACAAATAGTTTCATATACATTATTTTTGGACACATAATAATTGTTTTCATAGCTTATATGGCATCTTGATCTACCCTTTGCTTGTGGCGGAACGCTCTTTGATCGTTTTGATGGGATATGGCTTGAAGCGTTGGATAACAATGATGCTGCAGACTATGAACTAGGCGTACCAGTTCTGGCTCCCATATATGGTTTGACAAGCAAATGTCCAATTTCCTTTATAAAATTTCTTCTTATTGTTGCTCTTTGCGTTTTTGTCAATTTGGATTGAGTTCTTTGAATATATGTATGTAATTATTGCGATCAAACCAGAAATGTAGAAACGTTCAAACCATTTTATCGACTGTATCAACTCCACCTAAATTGAATGATAAAATGAAAATATTGAAATAAGGAGGCTTTGTAGAAACATTTTATTATTATAACAAACCCTTAGTTTTGTTACGGAAGCCTTTTACATTTCAGAAGCTTTGGTGGAATAGTTCGCTTGTTTTTTCTCATGGTTCCAACCATGATTTTTATTTGATTTATAAAAATTTGTTTACAACTTGTTTTTTATTCACTGATAGAGAAATCATTCACTGATAGAGAAATCATTCACTGATAGAGATTCAATTGCGCTCGAAAAACAGGTGAAATGACCGGTGGCATAGAACTCATCAACCGCCCGGGGCGGTTAGTCAACTTGCCGTTAATCAAAATTGCTAGAATTCAATAAGTCAATACTTGATTTCCAAAACTTCCGCTCCAGAAATTGTGCCGCCCGGAACCTAGCTACGCCACTGAAAATGACATTTTTCCCGCCAAAACATTGGGAACATATGTTTACTCCATATGTGTAGAAATCTAC
This sequence comes from Myopa testacea, assembly GCA_949629155.1. Lineage (NCBI taxonomy): Eukaryota > Metazoa > Arthropoda > Insecta > Diptera > Conopidae > Myopa > Myopa testacea. The sequence goes on from OX451345.1 coordinate 27,966,107, forward strand.
ACATGAGGGTTATCAATGTAAGTTTTCTTATAAACCCTCTGAAAATTTTCCGTTTATTGAGCAAAACGCAATTTTTGCTGTATATCGATGCTGTTAATAAAGTCAGAAAATTTGGTAAGATTTCAGTTAGCCGTTTTGGAGAAAATTGCAAAAGTGTATGCTCGATGTGTAGTTTTCTACACAAGGAGCAGATGAAGGTTAAGTGGAAATAAAACCATTTTATCGGCTAATTATTTTCCGCCCATAGATTTCGAGGGAAAGTATGTGTGTGGTCTCGTAGACTTTCATAGTTGTCACACTATACCGAATGTTGATTACGAAAATAATTTATTTCACATTGGTGATCATATCATTGAGATTCCTGTTGGTTCATACGAGCTTGACGACATTGCTGAATTTATTCAAAATAAATATTTTAGTATAGATCCACATGAGAAAGTGGAAATAGCCGCCAACCCCAATACACTGCAAGCAGTCGTAGTAAAAATAACATTTTCTTTAATAAGGAACGCACCATTGGTTCACTATTGGGTTTCAGTAAAAAAGTATTGGAAGCAGGAAAACTGCATACATCAGACTTACCCGTGTATATAACGAAAATAAACGCAATACACATTAAGTGCGACATAATTAGCGGCGCCTACATTAACAACATACCAGCTCATACAATCCATATGTTTGCATTAAATGTTAGTCCTGGCTATAAAATAGACGAGATCCCTAAAAATGTAATCTATTTGCCAGTAAACACCAGACAGATAAGTTCAATTACTGTGAAAATCGTTGACCAAAACGGTAATCTAATTAATTTTTGCGGAGAAACAATAACACTTAGACTTCACCTAAAACCGCAAGAGCAATGATTGTGTATAATAAAAGCGCATACCCAGGTGCAACTACATTCACTTCTTCTTTACCATTTGAACTGACAAGGTCGTCAAAGTCGCAAACAACTCAAAACGCTCTACACCGTAAAAAGCTGTCATTTGAAAATAAAGAGTTTCTAAAATCTTTGGGCTTAAAACTAAAGACAAACTGAAATTAAAATGAGTCAAATACTTGATGTTTTACAAACGCCGCTCTACGATGACAGTATTATTAAAAAGGAATACCATAGCTATTCACCATATTTACAATCATATAACAGCAATGACGAGATACGGATAGCCGTTCAAAATCAAGATCTATACCTTCTACCCAGTGAGAGTTTAATTTACATTGAAGGTACAGTTACCTTAGAAAATGGAGGCGCAACAGCTAATGTAAAATTAAAAAACAATTGTGTTGCATTCATGTTTGATGAAATTCGCTATGAAGTTAATGGATTAGAGATCGATCGTACGCGTCACTTGGGTGTAACTACAACAGTAAAAAATTATGTCTCATTAAATTCGAATCAAAGTAACATGCTCAAAAATGCTGGATGGTTTTCAAAGAATGAACTTGAAATAAAGAAGGGATATTTTAATTTTTGTGTACCATTGAAAATGCTATTGGGATTTGCTGAAGACTTTAACAAAATTATTTTAAATTCTAAACATGAACTTATACTACTGAGATCGAAATCCGATGAAAATGCTGTTTATTCAACTGTTGCCACCGAAAATATAAAATTAACTATAACTAATATCACATGGAAAATTCCCCATGTACAGTTGGCTGATTTTGCAAAACTACAACTCTTTCAAACGATCCAAAGTGGAAAACCTTTATTAATAGCATTCCGTAGTTGGGATTGTCATTTCAATCCGGTACTCACACAAGGAAACAATCATCTGTGGAATGTAAAATTGTCACCGCAGAATGAAAGACCACGCTTCATACTTATTGCCTTTCGACGAGATCAAAAATTTCAACATTGCCATCTAACCGATGTAAAAGTACACTTAAATTCTGATACATATCCCTATGATGATCTCAATCTGAATTTTGACCGTGATCGTTATGCTCTGCTTTATGATATGTATTTGAAATTTCAACAAAACTACTTTGCACGCGATTCCCAACCCCTGTTGCTGCCTGAAGACTTTAAAGATACAGCTCCGATAATAGTGGTGGATGTAACTCATCAAAACGAAGCGATAAAAACTGGACCAATTGATATTCGAATTGAATTTAAAACAACAACGAATATTCCGGCCAATACATCAGCTTATTGTATACTTATACACGATAAGTTGATTGAATACTCTCCAGTGACTGGCGAAATTAAAAAAGTTGTCTAAGTGAAATGGAACAACCAAAATTTGTAACATTGGATGTGCAGGGCTTCAAAGGAAATTTCAATGAGTTTATAGTTAAAGAGTTGGCAGTAACCTTCAGCTTTAGTGAATATCAAAATTTTATCATCAAACCACCATTTGAATTTAGAGACTTATCTTTAAAATATAAAAAGCAGGCGAATTGGCTGTATCGCAATCATCATGGATTTCGTTGGAAAGATGGATCTATCTCTTTTAATAGCGTTGAGAATTTCTTGAAATTAAATATTAAACATAAACTTGTATATGTGAAGGGAGTTGAAGAAATTTTTGGGAAACCTGTATTGAATGTGGAAGAATTTGGTTGCGAGAATCTGAAAAACTCTTAGAGATACATACTTACTGCAAAGAATATGCCATTCCCATAATGGACACTGCGCTCTTGAAAATGCAATCCTACTCCGAAATTTCATTGATAATAAATAAAAGATTATAATGCAATGCAAAAGATTTAAATGTTAATATATAATTTTATTGATTGAAAATAAATGTTTTTCTTAAATCTATTTACAAATTGTTTCTTATTTATTTTTATAATAGTTATTAATATATTTTTAAACTATTTTTATAATAGTTATTAATTAATATTCTATATTTCTATATCCATAAACATGTCTTCATCTATATCTAACTCCTGCTCTAAATCTATTTTATAATGCCCCCACGCATATGTGTTTATACTATCATTTCTAATAAAACGCTTATCATCACTAGAACTTAATGCTATCTTATGAACTAGTTGGGTATATATTTCATGTATCCTAGATCTAAATATATACATATCACCATAAATTATTTTCTTATTAACTAGACAGTCTTTATAATTGCTTAAACTTAAATTACTTACTACTGATTGTTTGACACCTTTGGCTTTCTTAATGACTATGTTATTTGCTATACTTATTGAATACATTTTGGATCGAAGGCCAATGAACTCTTGCATAATTTCCCCCTTATTCTCATCCTTCATCATACCAAGGACTTTGGCATTTCTAAGGGGGAAACCATACAGATTATCTACGGGATATTCAGATGTATCAAACTTACGTTCGATGTCATTCCGAATATCCCTATAGAAATCATTTGCCTCGATGGTATAGATAAACGAATCGGTGTCCATATAGTTTAACCTCAAGTTGTCAAATTTGGGTTTCATATAACTATAATGGAAGTCATACATCTTCCACTTTGACAACTCGAGTACAACAAAACCTAAATATATTGGTTTGTTGTAAATCGTACGGACCCTAGACATCTCGATGGCAACCATGTCTTCTGTAAAATGTTACAGCTGTGAAAGTTGGGCTTGGCTATTAGCGCTCGGGCTCCTAATCGCCTTCCCTTACTTTCCCAGTCGGTAACTATTTTGATGTCTTTTCGTTTATCTACATTTTCCATTGTTTTCCCATACACCGCATTGTTTAACAATTTGAAAAATTCTTTTCGAACGTATTCTTTGCTAAACTGCGATGATGGGTATTTAGATTGATATATTCACTTAACCAACAAGACTGCTTAAATTTCAATATTTGATGTACTTTCTTCAACAACATACCATTTTCTATACATTGCTGAAGATTTCTATAATGAATTACATAGCGAGTTTTGTTGGTTAGGTCAGTAATCAACTTTTTAGATTTTGAATTACCCACAGCTTTATTCTCAGCACAAAATGGTAAATCATTATGCGCATCATGTAGAGCCTGTGGGTAATCCAAATCTACTTCGAGTATGTATCCGATGGGAGAATCGAATGGAATTTCAAAAACGTTGAATTGCTCAATATTTTCCATCCATTCGAATCCCCCATAAGTTAAATATTGCGACATTGCCCATCCATACAGATTGTTGGCATCCAAATACGTTAAGTATGTTGACGGTTTACTTTCATCGTACCCCGTCATACACATACTTATTATTTGCCTTGGAATGCCTAGTGCTGCATTGGACAATGCCGCCTCGAATACTTTTTTGCACAAAAAGGTGCATGTCAATATTAGTGAAGAGTTCCAGGTTTATCTTTGTTGTTTTCAACATTGCATCCCACGATAAACCTGGAGCTGTGTAATATTGGCAAGGATCAAGATTATAAATTTTTTGACACACTTTTCTAAAATTTTCGAAAACGTCAGTCAAGATTAAAACATCTGTTTTCAAATATAACAGCATGTAATCTTCAAGTGTTCGACATTTAAACTGTTGCCATACTTTAACCGCGTGTTCATAATCCTCAGTAGAACAAGTCTTATTTGTCAAATGACTGAAAAATTCATCCTGAGTAGGAAGAGAGGTTTCCTTCAGACGATCGAGCGAGTTGATGTATTCGTATGGGAATACACCTTTTCTTGTTAGTAATGCAAACTCATCATCGTTTGGATACATTTGCCGCACTATTTTTGAAATCACTTGATGACAACTTTTGCGCTAATGCATCCAAACTCGATGCCATGAACCGAAAAGAATCCAAGAATCTGATTTCGATTGTTTTCTTTTCGCTTACTTGTATACGTTTGGAAAGGGATACATACAATTCCTTATTTAAGGGGATAACGTTAATATCACCCTCAAATAAATTTAATTCTTTAATGAAGAGGTGGCAGTCATAACCAGAAAAATTATGGAAAAATACAGGCACAAACTTTGCAATTTGAAATTTTAAATTGCATTCGTTATGTGCCGGCCCCCTGTATTTTCCAGTTAAATGACAATGATCTGCCACTCTATCAGCCTCCAATTCTTGTTCGCAAATATGACAAGAATTGGAGTCTTTTTGGAGTTTTACCTCTTCATCATACAAAAGGTTTATTGGCCTAACTATACTTAAATAATTATTAGAAATATATCTTATATCACTAACTAAATATTCTATAAATTTTTTAGGGGCATCCTCCCCTGAATAAATTTTAAATTTATTTAACCTATTATACTATTATAATTACAACATATATAATAACTAAGTGCTATGGGTATATGCTTATTTATATTTCTACTATTACTCGCTAAATCTAAATGTACGCTACTTAGTATGCATTCGAAGTCTGCGTAGACAACGAATGGTACATCTAACTTACGCTCATAATTCTTAAAACTAATTAAGGCCGTATCTATTGTCGGCATCTCTGCAACAATCCTCCCACATACAAGTTTGTGATGTTGCATTGTACTCTCATTGTGAGAGTACTGCAGGCAGCTATTGCAGAAGTATACTACATGGGCATTTCGTGATACATGCGAGCGTATCAATCTATAACAAAAGAAAAGAAAAATAAAATTAGTTGGAATATTTATAATTATTATAGTACTTAATATAAAAGTTTAATATAAAAAACAAAAATTTATTTAAATTTGTCGTATAATTATAATTACGGCATATAACCACTACTGCAAAAATTTCATTCAATAATTTTTGCAAATAAATTCCAAGAAACAAATTCTTTGCGCCGCTCAAAAAGAAGACCACATCGAAAATTTGGAGCGCAACAGCATCGAAACCCACTATCTGACTCCCTCCCTCTCTCTGTCTCGAACGCCTTCAAATGCTTTCCTTTTTTACCTCCCCATAATAAAAAGAATTTTCATCATCATCTGCTCTGCTTTTTCATTCTTTTTGAAGTCGAGGTGGCGCCTGCGTTGCCAACGATTTTTGTTCTTCGTTGTTGCCAACGCATTGAAAGTGTTTCAAGGTTTTGCGGGAAATCGAAAGTATTCTGCAGTTATGACGGCTGCAAAAGCGGTACCATTGTATGTGTGCGTGTGTGTGTGTCTGTAAGTATGTGTGCATGATAGCAGTTTATGTACATTGTACCTTAAACGACAGTATAAAAAAAGGTTTGTTTGTTGGCAACGCGATGACTGAGAAGTTTACTCGTGCTTTCAATGCAGAGGTTTTTTTCAAACATGCAGTTTTTTGTAGTAATTTTGTTGTAATAATTTTTTTGCGGCATGATTTTTTCTTTGTTGCCTGGTTAGACGATAGTTGTTGTTTTTGTTGGTGCATTGCTATTACAGTTGTTGTTGTTGTCGTTTGCATTTCGTTACAGTGGGCGGATATCGAGAACTTGATTTTGTCATGTTTTCCTTGCGTGCTGATTGTTGTTATTGCTCGGTTGTTGTTATTGTTGTTGTTAGTAGGGTTGTTGTTGTTGTTGTTGGCCGTCATTGTTAGCGCTTTGAAATTAAAATAACTTTGTCCAGAATCAGATCGAAAAATGATTGCAATTTTATGTTTGCGAGTTAGTTGAACAAATTGTATGTTTTTTTGTTCTGTCCTGTCAATTTTATTTTTTTTGCAATGCTTTTTCAACTACGAACGTATTATATTCCATGTCAAACAAAAACGGCACAAGTTCAAAATTGTTACGAGAGTTTTTTCTCTTAAATTGTTAATAAATGGTAAACGTTTTCGTGCTTACTGAAGTACCATAAAAACAGCAACAACAACTACAGTCAGATAACGAATACGAAATTATTTCTATTTATAACTATGGTAAATACAATGTACTTAATGAGCGTTTCATTCACTAATTGTAATAATTCAATAAAACTACAAGATTATTTAAATATAATTACACTAGAATCTAGGTTATTCTAACCTTCACTCATGTGTATGAAGGATGTTTGGAGCCGAACAACAACAACAACAACAACAACAACGAGAAGACCAACCGAAGCACATGCATTAGAACAAAAACAATTGCTACGAAGAACCGAAGCCGCCGATCTACTTTCGTTGTTCGTTCGCTGGCTTCGTAGGCGCTGTCATACAAATGAGTATAAAATACACACGATGCAAGAAGACGTCGCTTCCTGAACTGCATCACGACGTCGTGTTTGCGTCTACGTCACCAGACATGCAATTGAACTGAAGTGAATTTAAAGAATCTGATGTGATTTCAAGTTACTTAGTTATTCAATACGAGTAGAAAAAGAGAGATAAAACTGAAATCACGCTTGCAATAAGAAGAAGAAAGAAGATTGTCGATATTAAATATAATATTTTTCTAGAAAATATGTACATAAAAACTTATTCTCAAAATAATAAACAATACAAAAACCAAACAACAATAAAAATAAAGACAACGTTCTTCACATCATAAACTTCATCAGCTTCAAATACCGGAAATTGCAGCCATGTGTAGCTTTAGAACCGGATGTGTATTGAATAAATTAAGTTGAGTGAAATCAGTGTTGTTGTTGTCTTTTTTTTGGTTTTTTCCAAACGAATAAAAGCTAAAAATAACAGCAAAATCAAGGAAAATACACTATTCTTGTTGATGATTGAGAGAGAGAGAGAGAGAGTGAGAGAGTGAGAGAGAGAGTGAGAGAGAGAGAGAGAGAGAGAAGGAGAGTATTTTTAAGATTGCTGCTCTAAAACCAGTGATTAGAGAAGCGTTCTCTTTCTCCCTCCGCGGTATCACTCTCGCTCCTTCTGTTCCCTTCACTCGTTCTCTGACTCGTTCCTCGCTCTTTCCACACGAGTTCTGTAAAGCAATCATCGGCAACCGCGTTGCCAATATTTGCATCCTTGTCAAATGCATTTCGCAAAAAAGAGGAGTGAAAAAAAACCATTGAATACGAAATGAAAAACATTTCTAATGAAGACTCGCACCAAGAATCGAACGAACTGCAGACGATCAGGATTTTATTTTGCTTGTCACGTACGTGTTGACGATGAATGAAAGGCTAAGAAGAAGAAGGGAGGGAGAAGACGAGGAAGCACAGCAGAGAAAGCACAACAACAACAACAAGAAACATTATAAAACCAGTAGCAGCAGCAACCTTAACGAAAGCAGAAAAAAAAGCAGTAAAAATAAAAACCGGACAGAAGCTGGAGCAGCGAACTACACGAATTCTGTTCCGATGGAGACACGATTGACTGCGATGATGATGATTATAATGCATGATGTGTCCAAGGAAATCACTAAGAATACGTATGAATTCTTCAATCTTTTGGCAGCGACATCTCTAAGCTAATATTTAGTACACTCCTGAAGAAGCGTGCGATTGTATACAACAGGAGTGAAAAAGACAACAACAACAACAACAACAACAGCAGCAGTAAAAAATTGAAAAAAGCTCAGTTGAACTGACAGTTAATTGAATTCGAATGCGAAACGTATTGAAGTGGAGTGTTTTTCTGTGTGTAGGTTGATAAGTAAGTGCGAACTGCAATACCGACAATGAATAAATGGTATTTTAACAGCATTGAAATGTGCTCATCGACGAATTCACTTGATTAATTTTATTTAATTTCCTTGGACGTGTTCCTTGAGTACTTGCTTCTATTTTCGTTTAGTTGTTGTTGTTGTTATTCTTATCGCTTTAGCTTTTGTGGTTTTCCAATAAATTCAAAACAGCATCTACAGCAACTGAGCATCCATCATCAATTCACTTTCAATCATTCATTCATTCATTCACCCCTCTCGTTCCAATAAAACCACTTCAACCAACCCACCATGTGACTCCATCATTGTTGATCCTTTCCTCCTCGATGTTGAGCGAATGTGATTCCTTGCCACTTTTAAGCTGCTTTCCCTTTCGTTCTGCTCCATCGTTAAGTCGCTGCATTTCCACTCTCATTCCCCAGGATGTAGTTTTCGATGTAATAATTGATAAAATAATCAAAAAACTTGAAATACTCCAGGGACACAACCGATTCGACTGCACCACCGCATTGCAAGTGGGTCAACGTTGTTGTGTTGACGCAAATTAATGATGTTTGTATTTGAATAGAGTTCTAAATGAGGGCAAAATCAAATAATTGACTGAATGCAACATTTTCTCGTATATTGCAGTCGTTGGCACTAACGTCGTCGTCAAATAAAAGGACAACCGAGTAAAGCTGAGCAGAGCAGAGCAGAGTGAAATGAAGAAGCAGCATCAGAGTGGAATGAAGAAGAAGCAGCAGAGTGAAATGAAGAAGCAGCATCAGAGTGGAATGAAGAAGAAGCAGCAGAGTAGAATGCAGTTGAGCCGAACACAGCCCGATCCATACACGAATACACACGACCAGAGCAGCACTCGAGAGTAGTTGAGAGCGTTTTAATATTAATTGCTTTTTTGAAAACAATTTGATTGCTTTTAAAGCAAGTTTATTTATTACCGTGGTTGCTTTTATGGATTTATTAAAGTTTCCGACTTTTGATTATTCGTCTTTTTCAACTCATTGAATGGGTTCTCCTTATCTATTATTTTCATCATTCATTTACATGGTTTACTTTACAATTCCGAAGATGAATGCATTAAAGTCCATTTAAGTATCTTCTCTTTGTTGTTGTTTTTAAAATGCTTCAAAATGTTCATTCATCATCTCTGGCATTTTTCACACTTCTTGAATATTCTAACATTTTTGATTATGTTGGAGCTTTTATTATTAACATTCTAAACATGCAACAGGCATTCTTAACGTTGAAGAAAAGTTAGAAAGTGGAGTCGAATACATGCGGAGTTATTCTCAAGTTATTCAGAAGTTATTCTCACGTCTCTCTCACCAGTTATTTAGAAGCTGGTAGAACGATTAAAAAAATTAGCACTGTTTCCAGACTTCGCACTTGAATTCTTGTAATAATTGTTGCCACTCATGACAACATGTATCCAAACATATGTATGTAGATATGTACATATTTACGTATTATGTATGCATATAAAGATGTTAAACGAGGCAACGTTGACGTTCATGACGACACAAATTCTGCCGACTGCGCACAGAAACTGCATCGCAGTCTTCGTGTTTTTCCTTAACAAATGACGAACGGCGAGCGAAGTGTTTAACGATTGCTTGTCCTCGTGCATGTGTTCGGCCGACGTCAGACGTATCATCACGATGCGTGCATCATTCACCATGACACCGGTCATAATTTTATACTGTTGTTTGTAACAACTAAGAATGTGAAGTGGGTGGGACATGCATACAGACCTCGTGTTGTGTTCTTGTTGTGTTCTGTTTTTTTTGTGCAACACACATTGTATTCAACACATGCTCAACATATGAATGCAGAAATGGGGATGATTATTGAATTTGTATTAATTTTTGGACACTTAGCATTAGACAAAAAAACGCAAAGTGTTACAAGTTCAGTAACATGACAACGTCTCTACTCGAGTGCAGCAACGTCAGTAGAGACGTCAATCCTTTTACAATACATGATCGTCGTTGCTCGTTCGGGTCATGAGATTTTATTTATCTGCTTTTATTAACTTCCCCCTTCGCTTCCCCCCTTCGCCACCCGTGGATTGCACCCTCTTGGAAAATTTAAAACGTAAGGCGACAAACAAGTTTCGGATTTTTATACAAGTTTTTCAGGTTGAGTGCGGCGTTTATAGTTTTCTTCTTTTCTTGTTTCGAAAGAGTGGTTAAAAGAGCGCTTGCAGAGAGGTTTTCTATGTGGAACCACAAAAGGAGAGGAAAGGGTACAATAAAAACAACTATGTACATAGTGGCTTTTCCTTGTATTTTGCTGTTGTGAAGCAGGTGCACATGTGTACTTATATTCATATGCAGCCGTTGACAACTAATTAGAAACGACATATGAGCTCTTTTCCTCTACACCGAAAAACTGTCAACATACGAATTTATTTAGGGATCTCGGATATTTTGTCACTCAATATTTTGTTGTTCAATTTGAGAAACATTCAGATCATCTTTTGTTATGTGGTTGGTGGCCTTTGCAAGAGCTCCCTTCTCCCCACGTCGCACCCACGCAGGAAACAACAACAACACGTGGAAAGTTCATTTCATCGTTTCACACCAGCTCAGAGTGAAACTTCTTCTTCTTCTTCTTTTTAATAGAATTACGCGTTGACGCACTGAGAAAAAGTTGCAAAGTAGGAAAAAAGAACAGCGTAAAAAGTGTGGGGCGATGAATACAAAAAGAATCGAAGAAAATGTGACAGAGTGACGACAACAGCGTGACACGCGTGAAACATGACTTTCGTCAAAATGTTAGCGACAAGTTTTTCGCGTGAAAATTTTAGAGAGTATTTTTTACAATGTTTTTTATGTTTTTAGGTACATATCTATACTTAATATTGTAACTCTCAAGACGCTTTACGCATGGGATGAGCGATTTAAAAGGTGGAAATGAGGTGGCTGAAGACGTGCAAAGTTCGGGACGTGCTTCAACCCAAAAAACAGACAAAAAAGTGCAAAAAGTGGCAAAAATTCGTTCTTTCGGACAGGCGAAGATCGGAGAAAGAGAGCAGAAAAGTGGGTCAATGGCTTCATTCTTCATCATTACAACGCGTCGAGTCACATCCCCCTTCAAATCCGCGATTTTCGATGCTGATGCTGATGATGACTCACTTGAATTCTCTCGAAACTCATTTCAAGTCCTCTAGAAGCGAGCTGCGAGCGAATATTTACTTCAGTTTAATCAGCTAATCAGCTTAATTATGTACAAAAGTATATAATATATGTATAAGAGAAGCTTTAATTAATCCATCCATAAATCAGATGTTGGATACTTCCTCAAGATGACTAAAAGACTTCCTTTAAAAGAGACACCCAACTTAATGAAGAAGCATAATGAATCAACTCCCAGCGTCCCCTTCCACCCCTATTTTTAGTATCTCACCAGAAAACAACCAGCCAACTCTTTCTTCAAGAATTTCTTGAAGCAGAACTGAAAAATGTCAAGAATAATAAATAACAACTGAAGAATATCATCGAACAATAAGAACGCATAACAACAACAACAACAACAAATACAAATACAACAACAATCTGCAGAACATAAAGTTAAGTCATTTATTCACCCATTCATTCATTTATTTATTCAGTATTTCAATTCTTGTTGATATGAACTAAAAACTGATGCCAACTTCAGACATCGCATTGAATACGGCGGCAACAACAACAAATTATTGTTTAAAGTAAGCCATTAATCATGGGTGAGCTTATCTTAATCTCGATTCAAGCCATCAAATTCTGAAAACAACAGAAACGACAACAGAACTCCAAGCAAACATTCCGAGAGAACATCATAAAAAGAAAATTGAAACAAAGAATCAGAAGGAAAACTGTGTTTTGTCAGTTCGCAGATGACGCAAAAATAAAACCAGAAAGAGTGTTAACTTCAGTCTGGCCGAAGTTCATATACCCTACACACGTTTACTTAAAAATTAGGCGTGGCAATGGTCTAATTTTTTTCCTTTTCAATCTCAAATAGCCTGTGATGGCAGAAAATATTCGTGCCAAATTTGGTGAATATATCTCTATTCGTGCTCCTGTAATCGAGTTTTATTTAATTAGTGGGCGGACCACGCCCATTTGTGGTAGTCTTTTTTGGTCAGAGACAGTGGACTTCTGGACAAAATTTCAACCGCAAATTCGTTCTACAAGCTGAGAAATTGAGCTATAAGCATGGATTAATTTATATTTACTATAAAAAGTAGGCGTGGCAATGGTCCTAATTTGCCCATTTTCAGTTCGAATGAGTTTCTAATGATATACAATATTTGTGCCAAGTTTGAAGAAGATATCTCTATTCGTTCTCTTGTAATCGTGATTTCCACAGACGGACAGACAGACAGACAGACAGACAGACAGACAGACAGACAGACGGACGGACATGGCTAAATCGACTCAGGAGGTCACGCTGATCAAGAATATATATACTTTTCTATACCTGTCACGCCTCCTTTAATGCGTTACAAACGGAAGGAGTAAGTGAATATACCCTATTCATTTCGTGTGTAGGGTATAAAAAAAACAATTACATCAGGAACAATACAACCATCTATAATAATAATAATAAAAGCAACAACAAGGAACAAACATGTCGTGGAACACTAAGCATAAAAGTCGCAATAACAACAACAACAATATTATTATCATCATCAGAATCAGAATTATTAAA